>VNKC01005166.1:0-183861 GCA_008042775.1 Drosophila pectinifera
TGAAAATTAAATTTTGGCCAATTTTTGAAAATTTGATAAGGGGTTACATCATTAAAATTGTCAAAAATTGATAAAAAATTTATTTTTTATAATTCCGAATCTGAATATGCAGATTAATTAACCAACTAAAAACTACCACAGAAAAGCTTTCCGAATTGAAATTAAGGCTGTTTTGGCTTAGTTATGGCTATTTGGAACTGTGACTTGTCCAAAAAAATAGGGTATTAAATTGCCGACTAAAAATGCGAATATTTTAGGTCTTCCGGAGAGCATATTATCGCCAAAAATGGAATGACAGCCAAATGCCATATATATTCCGATTCGCCGTTAAAATTCTGATTATTTAGCAATAAAATATTTAAAAAAATTGAAAATTAAATTTTGGCCAATTTTTGAAAATTTGATAAGGGGTTACATCATTAAAATTGTCAAAAATTGATAAAAAATTTATTTTTTATAATTCCGAATCTGAATATGCAGATTAATTAACCAACTAAAAACTACCACAGAAAAGCTTTCCGAATTGAAATTAAGGCTGTTTTGGCTTAGTTATGGCTATTTGGAACTGTGACTTGTCCAAAAAAATAGGGTATTAAATTGCCGACTAAAAATGCGAATATTTGAGGTATATATATATACTTCATCTACTTCGATTCGCCGTTAAAATTCTGATTATTTAGCAATAAAATATGTAGTAAAATTGAAAATAAAAATTTTGCCAATTTATCAAAATTTTATAAGGGGTTACATCATCAAAATTGTCAAAAATTAAAAAGAAATTTATTTTTTGTAATTCCAAATCTGAATATGCACTCGGTGGAGTGGGCGGGGTTCGGGCCAAGGTCGTTGACGTTGGCCGCAACTGTGCTGGCCGCAAATAGATAATATTTACATTACTCGAGTGCGTGGGAGACGAGAGGGGGAGAATGAACAGACTAAGCACTGCAATTAAACAATACTATTAGTCTGTTCTTTACGACACTGAACTCATTGCAAAAATTATGAAATAAACTAAAGAAAAAGTGGCACAAGTATATGGCTAAAACCAGCATAAGATATGTTGGGATCTACTTTAAAGTCTCTACCACTCTCTCTATTGCAGTAACTGTTTTCTTTATCAGAATTTAGCTTCTATGTAATCACTTACTTCCCAAATAGAGAACTGAGCCCCTGACTGCCTCAATTTAATTTATTATTCCTTCCTCCTCGATTCACCCCAAGGAATGGCGTGACTAGGAGCCATAAGGACCCAGAAAAGGGTGTGTTCTAGATATGTTCACTCCAAAAATACCTATACCTTAAATGGAATTACTATATTATTTACCTATAGATAAAGAAAACAAATAAAGGCAAAGGTGAGGTAAGCAGAGAGTCAGCAGAGGCAACTGCCAAAATTAGAAAAAGAAAACAAAAAATGCCAGTGGCTGACCTAAGGCAAAGCTCAACATATTTGCCAAATTAATCTTGAATAATTATACACCAAAAATTGGTGAGCTCGTGTGTCTGTGTGTGCGGCAACAGAGACAAACAATTATAGACAATTAACAAAAAAATATAGAAAAAAATATGGAAAAACGTCGTTGTTAGATATTTTTAAATGCTGATTAGAGAGATTATAAAAATGCTAAGAATCTTGAAAATGTGAATGGGAATCGGGGAGATTTACCTACGAGTCTTGCTGCATGAATGAAGTAATAAATCTCCCGCTTCCAGCAGTAAATCTTCAAACGGAAATTGCCAGGCAAATGTAAATGGGATTGCAAATGGCAACACACCTCGGAGGAGGTTCCCCCTCAGCGGTTCCGGCCAGGAGGTTCAACGCCCTCCGTGGAAAGCCAACCGCAGCTAGGAGCAACTTGGGCCGCTACAATCATCCAATCGATTTGACTCGTTTAGAGACGCAGACGCGCGGTTCTTCCAACTCCTAAGCCCCAATCAAGCGAAGGTCAGCCACAAATGGAGCAAGCAGCAGATCGATAGATCCATAATTAATGCTCTGTCGTCTGTCGTCGAGTGACAACTGAACTGGGTTGTATGAGGTAATGGGGCAACCGGTTCCGGCTTTCCTCCCTCCTCGCTTACTCGCCAAAAGGAAAGCTTCAAAGGCGAGTGCCACGCCATAAGAGTTAATCACTGGCAGTGCTCACTGTACGCTCTGCCGTTTACCGTTAATTAGCGGGAAGACCAGGGGCAGCGGGCCGTGACGGCACAGTAAGCACCGGCTAACCCTAATTAGTAAGCCAAGCAGCCCGATTTGGCAGCCTGCAGATGGCTGCCCAGGTGCCAATTGGCCCGAAGTCGGTCACCGTGTCGGGCGGAATCACAACGTTGAAGATGAATCAGAATCCGCCAGAAGAAGAGCCTGATTCGCGGCCATCAACTGGGGATTCTTTATTGGGGGCCTCATTATGTGAATTACTGGAATAGCGAGCCATTGCTAGCGGATCTAAGAGTGGCAAGTACTCAAGTGGCGGATTTATGATCTGGAACTTGGCTGTGCTGCTGCTTTTTGTTAGACTCTCCGAATGTGGCAGTGTTTTTCTGGGTTAACGAATAGCACGAAGTACCGTGGGACCCTTATGAAGAGCTTAATGGTCTGAAGAGACTTAAGGGTTTGGTTAGTTCTGTGACCTAAGCAGAAATTTCAGTTGCGATCATGTAACTGGAAAAAATATTTACTCAATTGAATCTACATGATGTTAAACAAGTGGTTTAAAATTAGTATTTCTTCTTCCTTTATCTCTGCTCAACTTTAATATGATCTATTTCTTTAATATGATATTGCTTGTGAAATTAGTTAAAAGAATATTTATATATTTACAAAGATCTGTAGTTATCTCTTCTCTTATTAGAGGGATTTGACTCCTTTATACCCAAACAATCTCTAAGTTTTATCTTGCGCATTCCACTAATTGCCAGCTTAGTCACCGGCCCCATTCCCTTGGCTCTTTTCTCCTAACCTTACCCCTTTGCGGCTCAATTTGCTCTGCTCGTTTTCACTCTTATCGCATTGTGCGATCTGCCTCCGCATCTCACCTGGCCCCGCCGCGGTTTACACCTGTTTCCCAATTATGTTTACCGGGCCAGCACATCGCCTATCTCTCGGCTCTACTAGGCACACATCTCTTCTGAAGAGTGGAGTGTGTTTGCCGCTACCATTGTTGGCTGGTTGGCTGTTGGCTGTTGCCTGTTGGCTGCTTGGATGGATGGTTTAATGGTTTAGAGTGTTTACCTTGCTCCGATGACGAGCGCGATGTGTTGGTGGAAGAGGTGGCCGAGAGCATTTCGGAAATATCCGTCTGGACGGCCACGCTGACTTTCCCCATGGTGTTCGGCGGAGTTTCTACCCTTGGCCGTCGGAAAATTCGGAAATACGTGGAAAACGGGAGGCGGGGGAAAAGCTCTCGCTCTCACTCTCGCCCTCCTTTAGGGTGACCCACTTTTTGTGCTAAGCGCCACTTGAAATCAATTTTCGTAATCAATTTCGTGTTTCAAAGCGATTTTCATTTCCACACACACACACAGTACACAACACAATGAAATTATGTAAATTTTCTCCGGGATTTGAAATTTGATTTTGCGACCGCGAAAAGTTCGGGAAAACTCTCGATATTTACGCGAAACTCTTATACCGGGGAACAGGGGAGCTCTTATACGAAAAGCACGCGACTTTGGGTTTTATGAATGACAGATGTTGAGTCTCCGCGGAAGAATTTTCGTTGATATGCTTAGGAAGGTTTAGTTAGCTTAGTTATGAATTTATCACAGTTATTTTTGGTGGAATTATGCGGAAATCTCGCCGGCTTATTTCGCAGTTTCGCGGAAGCACGTGAAAAGTTAATTACGCGACAGACAGACGGAGGAGGAGGAGGAACTATACACGGAGAACGACCGCTTGGAACGCGCGCAGAAAGTGAACTGAGAGATGTGCGGAGCGGCGAATTCCACTACGGAGACAGCTGAGAACGGAGAGTCGAGAGCTGCAGGCCACAAAAGCGCTGAGACAGGGAGGCAAAAGCAGAGAGGCGGAGAGCCAGAGGGCAAGAGCAACGTTCTNGAGCCAGAGGGCAAGAGCAACGTTCTCACTAGCACAGTTACATTTAGTTATGCCTTCGGTTTTTATTTGTTTTTAAAACAGCTAGATAGTACACTGCTACGAAAACTTAAAAACAAATGTAAGGCATAGTTTTATCACCGAAATAGAACACTTTACTGGACCTTTCTTCTCAAGGAGCTGATTGAATGTAAAAATATATTTTTTCTAATTTTCGTTGCTGTAACAGCAAGGAAAAATTAAAATTAAAAAATATAAAAGCTCTAAGCATTAAAAAATATTACTTTATTAAATACCCAATACAGTAAGTATTTTGGCTGCGTGTATAAAAAAGACCGAAGCAAGCTCACACGCAAACATCCCAATAAGAGAACTCCTAATGACAGAACTTTTGAACTTGGCTTCGTCACTCCTAATCTCTAACAAAAAAAGCTATACTATATAAATATATAAATATATTTGCATTTTATATATATATATATATATATATGAATGTTTTAGAGGGCCCGCTCATTAGATTCGGCGGCAAATACAAGGCCAAGCCGCAGTGGCAACAACACAAACAATGGCGCGGCGCTTTTATTTCAAAAGACTATCGCATTAAAAAAAAACAGAAGCCGAAGACCAAAAACCAGACCAGACAACAATGAAAAATCCAGAGGTGACGACACAGACACAAAACTCACTCAAAAGCTGAAGCCAAAGTTTGAAAAGCATCACCAAAGCGCCACCTAGCGAGTTCTTGAGCAACTTCATAAAGCTGCAGTTGGACAAGCACTGAACCAATTTAACTTATAATACTTTAGTTGGACTTTTTTAAGTCAATAACATTTTCACACATCTTCCGTATTGCAAAAACCACCCTCGCTTGCATAAATTAATTTCCCAGCAAGTCATCACATTTGTTTATAAATATTACCCGCGGGCGCGAGTGACGTCAACGGGCGAAAATACTTTTGCTCTTGGTCGGGGTCAGAACTTTAGCAGCTGGCTAAAGTGGTATAGCTATATCCCTAAAAACGTATTAGGCAGATTTATTGTGCATTCGGAAAAGACTTCAAAGAATGTGGAAATTTTTGGGAAAATGTAAATATTTATGTCTCTAATAAATAAAAGAGGCTATTGTTTAGTTTAAAGTGGATAAAAAGCTCAGTTGGACACAGTGCTCGCCAGACTTTATCACGGACTCAAACCTCTATGGGGAGAAGACGTGCAAAATGTATTTAGACAAAAAACTGTGTGAGAGTTTAAAACCCAAGCCATCCAAGATTTAGATTCAAAAACGATCAATTCCCCTCCCCTTTGTAGGCCAGTGCTATGGGAATTAAATGTTAAAACCTGCAATAGTGTGGTAATAATGCTTAAAACAAAAGGGCTTGACACTTAAACTATGTTATAATTAGATATGCTCGCTCAGTTCGATCGAGACGTGTGCAAGCCATTACCGCTTCTGGATCGGGATCGATATTAGTGCTAGACTAGATGATCTCAACAGCAACTAACTCAAAGCAATCTAAACAAAGACACGTTAATGGATGACCGATTAATTGAATTAATTTTGTTAAACATTTGACAAATACACACAGGCATTAGCGGCATTACGTGGAGTTACAGTTAAAGAATAATGACAGAATGACAACAAAACACCAAAATAAAACTAATCACGGGACAAACAAACGCAAACGTTGAGAATTATAACAATTTTAGTTTTGCTTTTGGTGTTTTCAAATTTTATTTTGCCAAAAATAAAGAGTAAAGAGAAACAAATATGCGCAAGAGAAAAATGGAAGAACAAAAATAAGTAAATAGAGTAAAATAAGATTATTTAAAATAATAATAAGTACAAAATCGAATCGAACAGACAGCAATATAAGTGGATGGATGGATGAGTGTAAATTCGATGCGAAATGCGTTTTGTCAAATGCATAAACAAAATCCTTCAAAAATCATACATTATATGCGTTTAAAGATCTATTTGTACAGCGATCAAAGGCATCCGGTAGTAATACATGCTTAAAGCTTTCGTTATGTTCTCATTTGGGTCACAACAGCCCGCGGAGGCCGCCAAAGAACCTCTCGAGGCGTCCGCCCACGGGCCGGTTGACCAGCTCGTAGAGGGATCTCAGAGTGCCCGCCAGGAACCTGTAGAGCGCAAAGTGCTCCAGCATGTTGCCCACGTCTAGCACGAACTCGATTACCCGTGCCACGAAGCGCGTAATGGGTGCACACTGGCACTCGACCACCTGCAACTGCATCTGGAGCGGGGGACTACCCGCCTCCACCGGAGTGGCAGGCAGGTGCAGTTCGATCTCTGGCTGCTGTCTGCGCCGACGGCGGAGACCGCTGGCTACCGACGATGCTGAAGCTTTGCGTGGTGGAGGTGGAGGCTGGAACTCACCTTTAGTCTGGCCAGCGCAGTGATTGGACAGCACGGTGCCGGGCGGACCGCGGAGCACGGCCTCCAGGCAGCGGATGTTGTCGCGGCAAGTGTTGATGATCTCGTTCTGGTTTGAGAATGGAAGTGAGCATTAAATTATCGTTAGCTGGGACTATTCCACTCATGCACTTACATAATCTTCTGGCCTGAGCAGATGGCACCTGATCTTCAGGGCCCTGGTGTCGTCCAGCCTGTCGCGACTCTGCTGCAGCAAGGAGCGCATCTCCTGCTCTCCGTCCTCGGAGTCAGAGCCACTAGACGACGAAGTGGTGGCCGGTATCAGCTTGATGCACTTCTCCAGGTTGCGGGAGGAGCGTCTGCGCTCGTCTGCCGTCACAGTGCGTCGCCTCCGGGTCGAGGTGTCGCTCTCGGAGGTGCGACGCAGCAGGGACTGGGCCGAGTGGCTCATGCCGCCAAACTCCAGCTTGCGACCCACGGACTCTGTCCGCTGGCCGAGCTGCTGGCTGGACTGGTTCTTGGGCGTGGTGGTGGTCATTAGCGCCGTGGCGGAGGCAGACAGCGAAGGCTGGGCCTGCAGTTGCTGCGGCTGCTGCTGCTCCTCCTTCTGCTTATTAGCCATAGTGCATTCATCCATGTCTGCAAGGCGAAAGTACATTTTTTAAATAATTTTATGACTCAACTCAGATTTATTTGTAGAATTGGTAGTTGCACTCTGCTCACCTTGACACGATTTGCGCCTGACTTCAAGGGTCTTGCGACGACGTTCGTACTGCAATTCAAGGGCGCGCTGACGACGGGCGTGGTCCACGCTACTGCTGATCGTGTCCTGGTTGATGTGGAGCGGCTTCACCTCGTGCTTCTGCAGTGAGTCCATGCGCGGCGGCGAGAACGAGTCCAGATTGTTGGCCGCCGACAGGGAACTGCAGCAGTCCGACTGCGAGTCGATAAAATTGCTGTCGGATGGGATGGGATGCAACGGATTCGAGCAGTTATAAATAGCTCTTGGCACGGCCTCAAAGGTCGCGCTCATCATAATAACGAACGCGAACGCAACTCACCGATAGTCATCGCCGAATTCCAAGAGACGCCGGGCCGCATCCGAGTCGAAGCCCTCGGAATAGTTCTCCGAGTTGTATTTCTCTTGATAGTTGTCCCACGCCGTCTCCGAAATGCTGCTGTGGTGGTCCTCGGTGCTGAGTTCTGCGCGAGGGAATAATGGGAATTATTTGTGTCTCAGGTTGAGGAAGGGTTTCTCTTGGAGGAGGGGACAAAAAAATTGGATATTTCTAGAGGGATTGGTGCATAGGCAGTACCTTTATGCCTGGTCTGTACCGGCTTGGGTGCTTGTGTGTGAAAAAACAGACAGAGATAGAGATCGAGTAGTCCTAAACCTAATTAGATCCCCTCAAGGACCTCCTGCTCACCTGCTTGCTGTTCGTCCTCGTTCATGTAGTTGGAAAGGGCTGCCAGGGCGCCCAGGCGCGTGTCACTGGCCAACAGACCGGCGGTGGTAAAGGATCCCACCCGGAACTTGGGCAGCATCAGCTGGGATTCCCCTGCCTCACCCTCGACCAGAAGGGGTATGGCAGAAAGCTCTCCCTTGGGGCTTAACGGAGCAATGGCTGCTCCCTTCTGAATGCTCAGCAGGGCGTTGGTGAACTCCTGCAGCTGCTGCGACGACATGGACTCGCAGGACTTCATTAGCGTCTGGGTGAGGTCGCCACCCAGTTCGGAACCCGAGTCCGACTTTCTGCCAGCCGAAGCCGCCGAAATGCGCTTCTTCCTGGCCTTCCGCCGCCTCAGGGAGCCCTTGCTATCCGCTTTCCTGGCTGCATTGCTTCCCGTTCCCGACGAAGAAGCAGCCCGGGGTCTGGGACCCGGCGAAAGCGAATCCAAGGCGCTCTCGCTGATCGAGTGGCTCGCCAGGCCCGACGGCGAGTTCTCTACAATCCTGGCCGTGGTCTGGGCCGCATCCGTGGTCAGCTGCGAGAGGCACGAGACGGACCACGGTCTCTCCGACTTGCGACGCGTCTGCGGTCGCTTCACAATCTTCACGTTCAGGCTCTGATTGCTGCTCCCGAAGCCCAGGGGCGTAACTGGCTGCCCGATGGGCTCGGCGGATCCTCCGATTCTCTCCGTGGAATTCCCATAGGAATTCGTGCTCGTTTGCATACAGGTGGCAATGGAATCGGTGAATCCCTCAGAGGTGTCCGACCCGGCCGCTCCGCCCGCCGCTCCTGCCCCTCCAGTTTGGGGCACCGAGTCCGTCTCGGAGGCCTCGCCGGATGCCTCGCAGTCATCGGGCTTGCTGCCCGGCAGAAGTTCGTGTGTGTGGCTGCGGGTCAGCAGCTGCGGCGTCGAGGGCTGGTGCTCCAGCCATTCCTGGGGACAGAGAGGGATTAGTTGGGCGCCCTTTTTGGAGATGTATTCTTTTCTCTTTTAAAAATATCCATAACACACTGTTTTACTTGCTTAGTGTCACATGCGTTCTCAAAGGTATCAGATTACAGCTCATGTTTGCCTTTAGTCATCGAATAATCTTTGTTATGGATATTTTACCAAGATGTATGTTATATTTTTCGTCAAAGGACTCACCTCCACGCGCTGCTTGATGGGATGCGGCATGGTGACCTCGCGCTTCTTCACCGTCGACGAGATCTTGATGATGGAATGTTTCTGCTTGGTTGGCGTCTTCAGAGCTGCCTCTTGGGCGTCGCGCACCAAATGCTCCGCTTCCAGTACCAACTGCTTGATTGAATCATGCGAGACCTTGCCCTGGGCAGAGAGGAGAGAGTCGGAGAAAATGGAGAAAATGTAAAGTGAGAAACTGGGAAACTGTTTGCGGAGAGAGAGCGGAACTTAATGAGCGTGCCGAATCGGAGTCGTGGTCGTAGTCGCAGTCGCAGTCTCAGTCTTGGTGATGTTGTGACTAACCCTACAGTCCACCTTCCCTAGCGTGAACTTATTACTATTATGCACTTTAAACTAAAGTTTATCCTTGAATTTAAAATTATTTAACCCAAAATAGAGTACTGGACCTGGGAATAACTCTTAGTCAAGGGTCTCATAACTAAATATATCCGAGTTGCCAAGTTCCACCGTTAACGGAATCGGAAATGCATTGCGAGAGAGCGCTCAAGTCTTATCAGTGAAGGGGGAATAGTGGGGGTATGCCTCCCTTATCGCCGGGAACTCACTCTCCCAGCTCGCCGCTTATCGCAATTTGTCACCCATTTCCAGTGCACTTCAACGTCATTACTGTCGAGTGGATGTGAATGGATTGGATGGGAGTGTTTGGAGTGGAGTGGAGTGGCCAGGGCGGGGTGGTAAAGTGGAGTAAGTATATAAAATATGCCTCTATATACATAGAGCGTACTCTCTAGCTCTTATCTGGTGCACTTCTGTTTATTCTGCTGCCTTTCCCCGGCACAACACCTCGTCCACTCACTACTTGTTATTATTTTTGCACAGCTCGCGTCGCCGGTTCACACTCATCAATCAAGCAAGTGGGTGGCTCACGAGGCGGACTGATGATAAAAGAAATTATTTTGAGGGAGCATTACCTGTATTTTAGGCAGAATTTTGAGTTGAGTAAGCGCAGTTAAACGAGCTAACTCGATTAGCCTTCCCCATAGTGTTCCCTTTGAAGGCTGTATAGTATTTTTATGGAATGAAGTACCTCTTTGACCTGTTATCCCCACCAAAAGGAGAAGTCTCTAGTCTTATATGGAAGCTACCCGCTTTGGTGGCTTCCTACCCTGTTGAAGTCTCCCCACTGGAACTGATATTTCGACTAAATCAGATTTTGGTGAACACGACTTCTCGCCGTTTTCACCGAATGCCTGCCTATCAATCACCGAAGCGTGGCTAATTATTCCATGGCAATTACGAAATCTTATTGTCTTTTCGGGCTTACTCAGGTCAATTGAACAATTCGAAGGCTTTGCCCGCTTGGCGGCTGAGCTGTGACAGATGTCGCGCACTGTCCGCGGTGTATCTCTGCATCTTTCACTGACTTTCAGCTGTGTGTGACTTTATCACGTCTCCGTACGAAAACGCGCTCTGGTCGTCGCTGGATGGTTAATCTTTGGCTTAATTTAATTAACAACTTCCTGCGGCGACGGCGGAGGCACGCGATCGGAGGCCAGGCGAGGTTTGGCAGCCACTGGCCATGGTCACTGACAAAAAACGGAAACAATTTTCTAATGCTTTTACTTTGTTCGCAGTCGGCAGTTTTCAGTCCGCAGTTTGCAGCTTGCAGATTGCAGCTTGCTGTTTACAGTTGCGATTGGGCGTTAGCGATAATTAAAGGCAATTATTAATGCGAGTGCGGACGCGCCGGCCTGCCAATTAAGGCCCAAAACTGGAAGCGCAGCCTCCAGATACAGATACGGATACAGATACAGATACAACTTCAACTAGTTGGCAGCAGTGCCTCGCAAACTGTCAACGCCACTCCAGACTCTGTGACCGGGCTTTCTGGCCTTTATTTATATTTCTTACCCGCACGCAGCTAGTTTCCTTTTTGCTTTAGGCTAAGTCTAATCGCGTCTGCTTTTTTAGGTAGGGAAATTGAGGTCAATAAAACTGGCGATAGCCTGGTGTTTAATACAGTTTAAACTCTATTATTTCTCCATTAATTTTATGTCTTTGTCTGGGCCGTTCGATTGATTTAAATGCTTACAGGCGATTACAGGTAATTAATTTGGTTAAGTGACTGCAGTTTTAGTGCGACTGTATTTTACATGCTAACCAGTTTGGCAGCCACTGCCGGCCAGTGTTGGTATTTATTATGGTTTAAATCGTTTCACTTCACTTTTACTAACTTATTTAGTGCTATTAACTGTTTTTAATGAGTTTTCAGCTAGTTTTACTGATCATTTCCAACGGAATGCTGCTGCCTTTGTACTTTTGTATTCTCTATTTATTTAATGCAAATTCGCAAGCACCATAGACACTATAGACACTATCCATTGTTGTTTTAGCAATTGTTTGTCGGTCGGCTAGTTATTTTATTCACTGTTTGCCTTTGCCATTATCTTGGGGAGTCCGCTCCCCGATTTTCGCCCGTCCGTCGGCTTCAGCGTTGCGAGTCACACTGAGTGGAGAGGCTAATGCTCCGCCGCCGCCGCTCCGGAGTGCACTAACACTCGCCGGCTCCGGCTATATAGTCGTCAGGTTGTCAGATTGCTCAGAGGCACAGCAGTTACCATAAAGCGAATTAAAATAAACTGTCGAATCGCAATGCGTTTGATAATAACTCTGCGGCGAGGGGAATAAAATAGGATGGGCGGACGGGCAGCCTGATAAGATAATGTACTCCGCAAATCGATTTGAAATTGAAGTCGGTGAGAGGAGCAGAAGGAGAGCTTCCCTCCCCATGATTTCTATTTTTGATTTCCTTTCCAAGCGAATTGGAAATGAATGGAAATCATGTTATATGCTCTTTTATTCGCCATTACTCGTTTGCCAAGCACTTTAATTTGCGACTGAATAAAATCATTTGTGTTCATCGATAAGATAAGTTATAGTTATTATAGACAAGGAGATATATGTACGTGTTATATATTATAATACGCCACAGTTTATTTTGGTTTGATTAAAGTTATTTCCCTCTTTGTACCCAGCACCCTTGGGGAAGGAGGGTATATCATTTACAGAAACTCTTACTTCCGTCCATATAAATAGTTTTCAGCTTCAACAGGAGTGTCGATTTAGCCAAGACCAACTGTCCGTTTGTCCGTTTGTCCGTCTGTCCAACTGTGCAACTCTCAGTCGTTCAAAGCTCTCAATATGATAGATTTAGGCTTTATTTCTCATTTTATTAACTTGTTTCCGTGTCTCCCATCTGATTGACTCTTTAAATGACTAAGACTCGTGTGTGAATATCTTATCGATTGGGTAAATGCACTTGTCTATCAGTTTTTAATGCCTGCTATTAATTTTTGGGGCTTTCTCGAGCGTCACTCTTCGAACGCCGTCCTTGTTGGACGCCTATCAGTGTTGGGAGTCTTTTAATTTGCGATTCAAGACAAAAATCATGTGCGTCCATCAATAAAATATATATAATTTAACTCACAGTGCGCTGCAAGATTTATTTTTTATTTTAAGCGACGTCATGCCGCTCTGCGTTATCGTTGGAATCGGTTTTGGTTGCGTCGACTTGATAAATGGGTTTGCTTTTTGGTTTGGAGGTTCAGTGTCTCAGGATCAGGTTCAGGTTCGAGTTTGGGTTGCGAAACGTAAAATTTGTCAAAATTAATCAAAGCTGCGCGGGATTTCACTCTCAATAAATCAACGAACGCGCGCATGCGTAGCGGCTCTCGGCTAGGGAAAACCGCCTGCCCTCGGCCCGAAGGAAAATGGCAGTGAAAATTGCGTGCGACAACTGCTGCGAAATGCAAATGCAACTGCGAAAATGCCCAGACACGCTCGCCTGCTGCTGCTGGCCAAGGAAAGTGAGAGTGAGTGCCAGCCGGGCTGCCCAGGGAGACGTTGACAGGCGGCGACAAATGATGGGAGCAGCTCGTAGCCAGAGACCACTGATACGCACTGCTCCTCCACCGCCGAGGCGGATTCCGGCCTGCGGATTCCCACACCTCCACGCCGAGGCTCCCACCCCAAGAGCTCGCATTACACTCGATTACGCTCAGCAAGTTGTCGCAGCCGCATGTTTTACCACGGCTTTTACACGCACAAAAGTGGCCACCAAATCTCCGTCGAGAGAAATTCGATGCGACGCACGCAAACAGCTAAATCAAAGGCGAACGGAGGGACAGGCTGTGGACATGGCAGTGGAAGTGGATTTGGGTGTGGATGTGGCAGTGGACCACCAGCAAAGATCGACGTGAGACAGACCACCGATCGATATACACATATTCGAGACTTATAATTGATCTAAAAGCGTTTACAACTGCTCTAGAACCATAGATGATCGCCCTTTGAAGTGAAAGTCTATTGGGTTTGCTTATGGGAAAAGAAAGCTGCATTGCCTTTCCCTAAATAACCGAAAAACTATTGAAGCACTCTATGAAAGTGGTTTGAACTCATGGCAGAATATTAGCCAAAATGAATAGCTCTTGACAATTAAATAATTAAGTAATAGTAACCGTTTTAGTTATGTTCAGTGCAACTCGCTGGAGATCCTGAAGTCAAATAAAGCAATCCCATCCATCAATCATCCCCTTAGAGTTAGAAAACCGAACTTCCACAGGAAGCCTCCTGTGTTAATGTCTCAATCCCTCATGCGACGGAAGTAAGACTTCCTTCTTCTCTTTATATCATCCCAATATCTGTGTGTTTTACGACTTACCTTGGCGGGCGAAGCGGGCATCATGGATGCGGACATGGTGGCGTTGCTGCTGCTGGCCTGCGACTTGGAGGACTTGGCCGACTTGGCCGGGGATCTGGGGGGCAAGTGGCAACTGGTTACAGTTTCTGCTGGCCAGACGCTGATATTGCAGATGTCCGCACGGCTGTAAAAGCTGTTGTTCATCTAAGGAAATAGAAAGAAGGAATTAGGCATTGCATTTGCAATTGCAATTAATACTCATTAAGATAACCCAGAGTTCTCAGTTGGACTACGGCCCAGTAAAAAGTTTTCTCTGCAATCCTTAGTTGTCTCCTGTCCCTTTCAATTGTTTCGTTTTATTTCGCGGCACGTCGAGCCCGGGCTTCTATTCATTTGCCTTCAATGAAGAAATAAATCACACGTTTCCCAAGTTAATTTCGTACTTTCCCATTTTTGACGTGCTCCGCGGCGATCGTTTTCCTGGACCACGACATCATGCCATGTCTCGCGGTAGTCATCGATCGAGGCTTCACAGCCTCCAGTCTCCGGCCCCGAGTCCGTGGTCTCAATCTCGTCGAGGCTCACATGGTAGTCGGTCGGCCCCGTCGCGAGCGACAGGAGTAGTCGGTGCATGATTCGCTTTCATTAACCCAACTGCTTAATCATCCGGCGAGGTTTTCCATTTATTGAAAAGGCCTCCTCCTAGTCCCTCTGGCAGTCCCTCCACCTGCCCTCGACCAACTCCTTGGCGCGGAGCCACGGCAAACAAAACGCTTTTATTGACACAAGTCACAGACATGGCCACTAGACTTGAGCACTTGGCACTTGACTGACTGTGGGAACTTGTCCAATAGCCGAGCGGGGAGCGGGCTTTACGATCGGACCCGCTTCCCAGTGCTCCACAAATGGCGGCGACTCCGATCTGAAGTGGATCTGACCGCGCTGCTTCCTCGGAGAGTCTCAGCCAAGGGACGCTCTCAGTGTGGGACTTTTTCGAGGTTCTATTGGTTTGTGTGTTCACTTTGGTGATCAAGTGGTTTACAATACAACTTTAGCTGCTTGGAAGAACATTTCCGTGTAATAAACTTACTCTCCCCTTATAAACCCTGTTAATATTTATCTTTCCTATAAAATACCCAATAATTCCACCCAATTTGCTACTATTGCACACTCACCTGCTGCAATTTGCTGAGATTTCCATTTGCCATATCAACAGTTGTCTCATCGACGCCCAGACCCTCTCCAGCCTCGCCCTCGTTGTTGTTTTGCTGCAGTTGCTGCTGCGGCTGCTGCTTGTTGCTGTAGCAATTGTTGTTGCTAATGATGTGTCTGGTGCCGTTGGTGTGGCTGTGGCTGTGGCTGCCATCGCTGGCACTGCCATTGCCATTGATTTGGAACTCCATCTCCGCGTCCATCTGCGAGTGTATCTGCATCTGCAGCTGAGTGACTCGCGAGGTGGCCGAGGTCTCAGTGTGCCTGCCGTTGGAGTTCGAGTTCGAATTTGAGTTCGAGGAGGAGCAGGCGCTGCTGCTGTCGTAGTTGCTGCTAGGTGCTGCTGCTGCTGTGGCTGTGATGGTTGTGACGGTCGTGGTGGTGACTCCGCCAGACTCCTTGTTCTCCTTGTCCGAGTCGTCGCTGGGTGGCTGTTTTCCACCCGTGGTAACCGTGGTCGAGGAAATGGCCGTCGACTGCAGACCGTCCACAATGGACACGGCTGCTGCTGCTGTTCCTGTTGCCGATGTGGCAGCGGCCACGTCCAATGTTGCTGCTGTAGCTGTAGCTGTCGCTGTCGCTGCTGCTGCTGCTGCTGCTGTCGCCGTGTAGAGCCAACCCTCGTCGTCGTCATCCGTTGAGGCATCAGCCGATTTCAGTATCTGGTATGGGAGGAAAGTCGCAGGGAAGCAGAGAGGGGAAGGGAAGACGCAATGAAACATTAAAATCAGTGGTAACAAAATTCGCTAAAAGGAAAACCCACGGCGGAGGGAGCCGCCGCGATGAAGATGAAGTGGTAGAAAATGAAGTTTAATTAGCGTTACTTGCGCAAAATGGCAAATTGTTGCGCTTGCAACTCCAAGTTGCTGCTGCTGTTGCTGCCGCAGTGGCTGCTGCGCATGAGCAACATCTTTGAAGCCCCGCTCGGCCTGCCGACTGCAACGCCTTCCCCAGTCCGGGACTTGGCTTTGTCTTTGTGCTGGCAATTTATTTCCATTTCGAATGGTGACGACCTCAGCAGTTGTCAAATGTGGGAGGAAGAGTGAAGAATTGCAGGAGGAGTGCTGAATTCTTCGCAGAAGATGGAGGTGGAGTTGTGGTTGGAGTCGGAGTCGGAGTCGGAGTCGGAGTAAGGCAGTTGCCGAGGAGGAGTCTCAGACAGACAACAAACAAATTAAGTCTGGAAGTTGTCGAGTTGAGCAGAAGAAGGGAGATCGACATCTCGAAGGGATTCTTCTCTCAATGCCAGTTCTGGAAATTGATGACTTTGGGAATCTACTAACTCAATTTACACAGCTCTTGCTCAAGTATCAATAGGGATACTCGGTTTTTTCCTTCATTAAAAATCCCTAATATTAGTTATTTTGAATAAACTTCCCATGAAGGCATTATATACTGTCAAAGATAAATAGTATTTGCCTTCTTAAGAGCTGTTACCTCACTCTTTCGAACGTTTCTGTTCCACTTCTTTGAAGTATTTGCTAAATATAGTTTCTTTTGGATAAATGATTAATGATCTAGTTGCTGATGGTGTTTTTTAGTTTATGATAAAGACTACCGAATAATGGAATACAAAAGTTAATTAAGAAGTTGTTAGGCATGCCAAAAAACTATCAATACAATATAGATATAGATATATATATATATTTGTGAGTATGTTCGGTTAGGTTACAGACAGCGAAAATAGCAAGCTATCATGCTAATTAGTTGGCCAGAAAGTACTGAGGGGGAAAAACAGAGAAGAGACCGAGTCCCAACTTGGCTTTGATGGACGTGACCCCGACACCTTTGGGGCTCCGATGGCTCCGAGAGTGGAACGAATCGCCGCCCGATGATGATTCGCTGACGACCCGTAACCGAGAGAGAGAGATCGGTACTTACGTCGCCTCCAGCTCTGCCGGCAGCTCCTCGCCGGCGGACCAGGCAGAGGTCCTCCTCGCTCTGGAGGTCGCTGCCCGCCGCGCTGCCCTGCTCGTTGTCCGTGTCCAGGTGCTTGAAGTAGAAGATGGCGCAGTTCTTGGACTTGCGGTTGGAGCGATTGAACTTGGAGGTGTCGTTGTGGTGGTGACGCGTCTTCCTCAGGCCCAGCGGCGACTTGTTCAGCTCGTGGCCTCCGAGACCCCCGAAGCCATGGCCATGGCCATGTCCGTGGCTGTGGCTGGGGTTCCCGCCGGTGTGCGAATTGGGCGTGATCACGGCCACGGCAATGTTCTTGTTGTGCATCTTGTTGCCCAGGTTGTGGTGCCGCTGCTGCAGCAACGCGCTGCTACTGCCACCGTTGCCGACGCCTCCGGCGCCGCCGATGATGTTGCCGTTCTGCGGCATCTCGGCGAGGTTCAGGTTCAGGACCCTTCGGACACTGGTCGCTACCAGGGGCAATCCTCGCCTGCTCAGCTGCTGCACCTGCTCGAAGTCACTGCTCTCGGAGTCCGCCTCGAAGTCGGTCAGCGTGGCCGCTCCCAGGGGACTGGCCTGGTGGTGATGGTGGTGAGTCACCTGTCTCCACGATCGCTTGGCGATCAGGAAGTCCACCACATCGGTGCCCAGCAGGTCGGCGCCCTCTTCGTCCTCCTCTTCTAGCTCCTCGTCGGCCTCATCGCCGGGCTGAATGCGAGTCAAGGGGAGTCAAGGAGGGTTGGTGGTTAAGTGGTTGGAATGGGTCAGGTCGAGGGCTTCAGGGGTTCAACACACGCACACACAATTTCGAACATGCTCTGCCCTTCGAGTGATGCCAACTTATATTGGAATTATATTGGGGGTTCTGCCTTGGGGAGGGAGTGCAGGGGGATAGAGCCGAAGAGTGTGGGATAATTTTGGGGGTTTCCTGATCTTTGGGTAATAATGTAGACAGTTGAGAACTCAGTCTAAGCTTCTATTGTTTACTCTTCAAGTTTGAAACTGTCTTGTTTGGGAACTATTCGTTGCTTGGCTTAAACATCTTCATCCAATTTAAAAATATTTTTTATAAATGTATACACTTACTGCATATTTTTCTTTAAAGTCTGTCAAAGCAGTGTGTTTAGCTTAAGCCTCTGAATTTTTTGGCTAAAACTGGTTATTTTTTCACTGTTTCTGTCTCAAGATGTCCATAGTTGGCTACATCATTTGCAAAGTATTCTGTTCTGCCATTTAAGGCTCGGCTGGGGTTTGGGTTCTGCCGGGTTAACGTCTCGTTTGGGTTTCTCTGCTACCCGGGTTAGCTTTGAGCTGGGGTTAGGTGGGGTCAGGCCAAGAAGTTGACAATACTGTGGGAGGAGGCATGCAACTAAGCTAACATCGCAACAACGACAAGTCAAACAAACAAACAGCAACTACACAACATACGGAGGAATATGCAAATCATACGGACTCGGATTCGGATTCGGATGCGGCTCGAGGCCAGACTTACCTTTTGAGGTGCAAGACAATCGCGAGGCTGATCCGCTGACAGAGACTCGGACTCCGCTTGGGACAGGAGCTGCGAGGTGGACTGGGATTGGGACTCCTCTTCGTCCGGGCCACAGACGATCTGAGTGGCGGCAATCTGGCAGCGCTGCAGGATCAGGTCCGACTTGGATTCGACCTGCGGATTCTCTAGATCCAGGTCCGAGTTGACCTCGTTCAGGTCGTCCTCGGTGGCTTCGCCCTCGTAGCCAAAGGAGTCGTCTTCGGTGTCCTCCTCGTCGTCCTCGTCGTCATCCAAGCCGTTCTGCAAGCAAATAAGGGGGAAAATAGATCTCAGATACGGTTTCTCGTTGTTTTCATTTCAATAAAGTTGTGAATATATATGAGCCTCCATTTTTAATTGGCCAACTCGTGTGATCTTGGTGTTGGCCTGGGAAAGTCCGGTCTCCCTCATGTGCTCTTCCTGCTTCCATCACGTAACACTTCCTCCTCTTCCTCATGTGCCAGCTAAGATTATAATTGCTTTCAATTGTCGACACACGAAGCTCTCGCCTCCGATCAGCGGGTGGACTTGGACACGGGCACAGACACAGACACAGACATGGACATGGACATGGACATGGACATGGACATAGACATAGACAGGCAGGGAGACAAATGGACAAACACTTGGCCAGACAGATGTCAGCTGCGCCAAGTGGCGGGAAAGCGCTTGTTCCATACCCTTTCGGAGGAGTCTCTGGGCAATACAATAAGCGCAACTTAATTAATTGGAACTTCAGAGGCACAATTAACAAAAAGATAGTACAAACAAGTAAATAATATATATTTTAATAATTTATTCAACTCCTTTTGGGATTTACCCTTGCCAGTAAAGAGTATTCAGCTTCGCCGTCTTTAGGCTTTTCTTTCCTCTTGAAAATGTTCATTTTCCCTCGAGTTCCCGCCCACACACACTCGGGTGAGAGGCGTCTGAAGAGGCCTTGGTGGCATTTCAAAAATGTTTAGATCTTAACAAGAACTGCCAGGGAAAGACTCGCCCCTGGGCTAACCT
Organism: Drosophila pectinifera; assembly: GCA_008042775.1. Taxonomy (NCBI): domain Eukaryota; kingdom Metazoa; phylum Arthropoda; class Insecta; order Diptera; family Drosophilidae; genus Drosophila; species Drosophila pectinifera. The sequence goes on from VNKC01005166.1 coordinate 19,394, forward strand.
CGGGTGACCTTGGTCCATCCGCACTGCTCCCCGGTCCGAGTTACACTTCGCCAGCGAGGTTGCTTGGCACTCTATAAAACACAACTAACGAAATTCCACAATTAACCCGCGAGACCCCACCCCTTGACGATCAGCCATCAGGCACCAGCCGGGGAATGGCTTTATGGCCATCAGATGCTTTGGCCGGGCAATGGCAATTTAGTGTCTGTTTTCGCCTTCTCGGATTTGCGTAATTTTGTTAATTTTGTTCAGTCCGCTGATCGCGCATAAATGTATCTCCCAGCACAACATTCCGTCGGAGGCCACTCGTCGAAGGTCGCTCCAAACATCCGAAGAAGCTGGTTCTTCGCCGGATTACGTAGAGCTAATTGTCCAGATGATTTATGGCCAAGCAAGGTGCTCGTGCACACTCACCTCTCAAACGGCGCCTTGCCATTGTTTGTGTTTATGGCCAACGGAGGAGGAGGCGGCCCAGCAGCTCCTGGGCCTTCCAGGGGAACTGTCTGTGTAAGTGGACCAAGCGCGGGGCCAAGTGTTGTAAATAAACAGGGAAGTAAAAGGGGGCCAGCGGCAGACAGCAGCCCATCAAAAGTGATGGCAGGTAAACAGCAAAAACAAAGAGCGGATCCCCGACCCCCGACTGACTGGCAGATCTTTCACAACAAAATGGATAAGCCCCGAAGGGTCATTATAATCAGTTTCGAAACAAATCGCATCTGTTGCGGCTCGAAGAATCTGTTTATCACAACCTAATTTGTATCTTTCCGTATCAGATTCCTCTGATCCCCGATAGTTTCCCCTTCTCCACCTGCCTCATCTTCGGCTTCGGCTGACCCGGTCTCTGAGCTTTCTCCAAATTAGCATAACACCCGCATTCGGGATGCATTCTCTGAACCCCCAACTTCTTATCCGTATCTCTGTTCACGCTTTCATCTCAATCCGGTTAAGCCCTCTGAACCAAATGGAAAACAAATTAAGTGGAAAACTCCGTTGACAAACGGTGCTCGGGGAGAGAACCAGAAGAGACTGGCCCAGGAAATCCCCAGCTTATCTGGTTAGAGTCTAGACTACCCACAGCGGTGGATTTATGTTGGATGACGAGTGCAAGCAGGAAAGAGTACAAGGCCAAGACATCTTTCTCTCTCCCCAAAGTGCCTCCATTTACCTAGAAATTAAGATCTAGGGAAGTCAGGGCCCCAGAGAACGTGTCGTGCCAGTCTCTTAGCACCTCATTTACACCGGAGTGTGTTCTCCAGGAACTAACAATCCCATTCCCATTCCCATTCCGATTCCGATCTCAACACGCAACCCTGAGCTCTGTCACAATTTTGCTGTCACTGCTGCGATAAACTGGAGCGATAACAATCGATATATCTTGTCCCGACTAAATTGTGTGGGAAATTCTCTGGAACAATTGCCACTGTCTCCGGCTCTCGTTTGAAATTATGAATTTCTCACACGCCGGCGATTAATTAGAGGTAAACGCCGGCTGGCCTATCATCGATATCGGGTTTTCTGAAGGGGAGAGCGGTGGGGAGACTTCATTAGCATGAGCCGGTACGAGTATCATTGTAATTATCGTGCAATAAAAACGTGAGTTGCATTCGACACCAACATCTATGCATTGTCTATTTATGCCGCACTTTTCGTCAAAGACATCAAACTTACAGAGAGGGAGGGGCTCGAATGCAAAGAGGTGACTCTTTATGGGGCTGCTCCGCAAGTTGATCGATGGGTGATGGGTGAGGAAAGAAGAATCTTTGAAGACCTGAAATTTATAGTGGTTTCTTGGGAAAATATTTTTGGGTACGCGAAGTAGGTAACGCAAGGTAACACAGGTATTTTTTGGAGAGGTATCTCCTTATTCTTGGAGGCAATGATTGGAGGAAAATGATTGTTTTCTAATACAGCTCCCCCTTTTCTCCAGGCTAAGCCATAATTTCGCAACAATTACTCAATTCGCCACAAAACATTCAACGAATTTTAATCCAGCGGCGACGACAGCCACAGAGCACAGCCACAGCAATATCCTAACATAAAACGAAGCCAAAGGCTTGAAGAAACTCTACGATGGCGCGACAAAATTGCAGACACAACAACGCCAACGGAACAACAACAACAACAACATTGGGCAACAACATGGGAGCGTTGACAACCCGCACACAGCAACAACACGGCTAAGCTGAGTAAGCAACAACATGAGCCACATGAAAAACCTCCAAGTCATATGGAAAACATGCCTCCAGAGAGTTTCCATTCCAGAGATATTCCCTCCTCCCCCTCCGAATCACAGCCACCCCCTCATGGGGCAAAAAACGAAAACAATCCACAACAGCGACAATATTATTACTTTCATTGTTGTTGTGGTTGCTGTTGGTGTTGCTGGTTGCCAGTTGCTGGTTGCTAGTTGCTAGTTGCTGGTTGCTGGTGGCTGGCGTACGGCAAACATTTCCTGGTACAGCGACGACGTCCACAATTTAGCTCAACTATTACAAATCGCATTAGATGCTAAATTTAGCAAGAGAGAGCACAAAAAGTGCAGACATTGCAACTGAAATTGCAACTGCAACAGCAACAGCAACAGCAGCAGCAGCAGCAGAAGCGGCGACGGCGGCGGCAACTTCGACGGCCGGGCCGCAGTTTGCATAGTTCCACCTCGGACATCTGCCGATTCTCGGGCTGCCTGCTCCTCCTCGGACCTGACCCTAATCGGCGGACACTCCGGGGCTCCATTTACCGATCCCGACGTGGCGTGGGAGTGGGTGTTGCTGTGTTGCTGAGTTGCCCACGCGCTGCGAGTCCCCACGCAGGCCAGAGATGCTAATGCCCGATTCTTGGGCCACGCAATTGCTCATAATTTGCAGGTTGCTGCTGGCTGGCGGCAGGCTCCTCGGCGGGAGGTGGTGGAGGGTACAGCCCAGGGAAAAATCCTGCCAATATCACTAAGAGATGCACTTGGAATGAGCTCATATACCAGAGTGATTAGAGATGATAACTGGTCTAATATTTGCCATAAAAGTTGACTATAGAGAATGATAGCCTCCATATCTTGCCTCATATATCTTACTTCGGGGGGGAAGACACGGGGAGGTGACAGGTGTTGCTGGCAAAATGCAAATGCAATATTGACAATTGAAGGCGAATCCAAGACGAATCAAAAGCTGCCAGCGAAGGCGACAACAAAGGCAGTTAAACAAAAGTCGCGGGTTGACATTTGGCAAATGTCAGTTGCAGTTTGCAGTTGCAGTTGGCTGTGGCAGTTGCAGTGGCAGTTGCCGACAGACAGCGCAATAAATAGCATTTGAAGATGTCGCAGTTGCGCCACACGACACCGACACCGACACCAGAGTGGCAGCATCTCAAGAGTTTGCTCTGGTTTGTTGGGATTTCGGGAGTCCCCCTCTTGGGATGTCCCCTCTTCATTCTCAACTCTACATTCTCCGCAGTATTTACTCATAGTTCGATCTGCATCGAAGTCTAAACCAACAGCTGCTGGCAATTTGCTGTTGTTTCTGCTACATTGTGTTGTTCTGGGCCTTTCTTTATGGCTTTCCCCGGGTGGCTCCCGCGAGGTGGCGACCATAAATCAGTGGCCCGAATCCAGTCCAGAAGTCGAGGCGGCAAGGCGATCACAGATGGAATCACAGGTCCGAATCTCAGCCGCGATAATACGATACTCCTCCTAGATCGCACCGAGCCAATCTGGGCCTGGCATAAAATAATGAACCATTCAGGTGGCCCGGTCATTAGCCGGGGTAATTGAAAAGCCCGGGGAAAAGCGCGCCAGAAACCCCAAGGAACATGGAACATGGAACATGGAGAGCCGGCCAATCTATCCGTCATTATCTGCGCCAGAAAGTAGATCAGCTAACGGTCGGCGCCGCACACGTATTATAAAACCACTCTCCGAGCCACCCCATTTCGGTTTACTTCGCTGTTTTCTGCTGCCAACTCCTGCGGTTTCAGGCCAGCTTTTTGCCAAGATCAGCGGCTAATTACATTGGCCAACGAAAGTGAGACCGAGGCCTGCTTTTTGCTCGCCATTGTTTTCTTCCGTATTTGCGTGGCTCCGAATCGGTTTCGGGGGTGTGTCAAGGCTTATACTTTACATAATTATTGTGATTTAATTTGCGCTCTTTCCGGGACATGCAACGCGAGCGAGCGGCGTGCAACCTGCCACCAGCGACTTGCAACATGTGTAAGCAATCAGCATTCGGCATGCATATTAAATTGCAGTTCCGATTCGATTCCGACGTGACTGCCAGCTAAATGGCAGCCACTCCCCACCGCCCCCCATTATTATGCGATTTGCATTCACCCATCTGAAAGCCTCGTTTTGCGTTCGGAGTTCGGAGTGTTTCGAGTCAAGAGAGGGAAAAGCCGAATTTGCATTTCGATTGATCGGTTTCTTGTGTTTTGGGTTTTGGGTGTGGACCTGCGGACTGGTAGCAGGTCTGCGGATTGATTTACGTCGGCCCCTGATTGATGTCCGCTGGCTGCCTGTGATGAGGGGCGCCCAATTAAATTCATAAATATATGGGAAAAAATGCGCCTTGATGGACGCTAATTGGCGGCGTTGCCAATTAGTAACATTAGAAAATCGATGACAGCTCCCTCAAGGCCCCAGCTTGATTTCCTCCTCCTATTATGCCCCCAGAGAACGCGGAGCCCAAGACGCTTCCCCTTCAGTGGACAGATGTTTCCCAGCCTCCACAGCCAACCTTCAACCCGATGGTGGGCGGAGGTATCTCTGGTTTCTGGTCCGCTAAACAAACACAGTTTCCCAAGAATAAACAACGTGAGCCCGGGGCGGGAGGAGGTCGAGTCGCGCGATATAATAACAATAATCACCGCCGTAATGGGGCATAATTCAATGCAATTCAGCTGCATTTGTTTATCGAACTTGTTGCGGCTGCCACTTGCAACATGTTGCCCGCTGCACTCAAGTCTGTGTGGGAAGCAAAGCGCAGAGGCAGATGAAGATGCAACAAAGGGGAAAAAACGGAAAGCGCCCCAGAAAAGCCCTCTCGAGTATACTCTTCCCCAGAGCCAGACCCCACCAAAAACCACAATTAAAATCTGCGCCCTCTGAACTCTGGAAAACTGGTTCCCTCCACAACTTGCCTCGGATTGAACTCATAATATCTCAGATAACTATTCAGCATTCGGTCCCTTAGAGTATTTGAAAGTCACTCAGTCAGCTTCCTAGGGATCCAGTATCCAGTATCCTCTCCTGGTGTTGCCATGATTGTTTCCAAAGGCACGTCGTAAATTTGATTTGGTTTATTCCACTTGGCCCTGCTCTCTGCGCATTCCGGTCACTTTCATTCGGTCTCGGTGCTGATTCCGCGGCTGATCCCAGAGTTTACCGCCTTGCCGTTGACTCTGGTGAACTCTCCGAGCTCCTCCAGGCCTCCTCCTCCTCCTCCCCCTCCGTCGAGGGCGCATAAATTTCACTTTTACTTTTCGCAGTTTTGATTTTTATATTGCCTTAGATATAAATACACTTTTTATGGCAGCTACTTACAGCTTAACCTCCTTGCTGCTGACGAAGCAGCGGGGGGAGAGTGAGCCTCCCGCGGGGGGAAAGCCATTGAGCGAGACCGTGAGTTTATTACGAAATTTGGTACATAGTGCACTTGGAGAAACAAAGATCACAGCTCGACCTCTCCAAATAGAGGCTTAGGTTCTACACTTCAATTAGGTTAAAATAAAGTCAAGTTTTCCTCGAGATTCCTGTAGAACCTAGGATTTCTGGGATGTATGGACTTGAAATGGAATTATTTGAAAATTACATTTGTCAATTATTAGCCTCAACACTAGCATTTTTCCCAGTGCACACACTTGTGACACATCCGTCTGGCCCTCGTCCGCATCGCTATTTTGTTTCTACAGCCAGCGTCGCCGCCTTCGTTTGAAGTCTGGCCCGATCTCGGCCTGAATGGAGCAGCAGCTAGTCTCCGCTGGCCAGAAATTGGATGCATGGCCAAAATGTGGAGCAGCGCAGGCGCCCGCGGCCACCCCCCCGTCCGCTCCTAAATGCGGCCAGGAAAGTGTTGAAAATTGCCAACTGGATCGGCCCACATACACAGATTAGCCGAGGAGCGATCCCGCGGGGGATGCAAATTATTGCATCAGCGAGCGGCGCTGCAAATGAAATTGTTTCAACGGCAACGAGGAAAATCGGAAAATCGGAAAATCTTAGGGGGCGGCGCGCGGGAAGAGGCGGATAAAAGCCCGCCCGAGGCGAATCTGTGCGCAGAAAAAGGTTAGCCTGCCCCACAGCCGGCGGGAGGGGGAGAGAGGCTCTGACCAGGAGCGGACTCCTCGGCCAGTGCGTGCCTCGAGTGAATTATTTACCCGCAGAGCCCAGGCACGAGGCCTCACTGCCACTGCAAATTACCCGCAATTAGAGGGGAGCATATGGAAAACGCTTTCCAATTACCGACGGAGCGGGGCGGGCGGAGAGAACTTTAGCCAGGAAGCGTTTAGAGCTCCGAGGAGGATCCCCAGCCACACTCGGGCTGCTGCCCGCAGGAAACTGGGTCATCGTGCCTATGCGCCGGAATTGACTTTCACTTTAGCAGCTGGACACGGAACGGATGCCGCCAGGGGAACAGAACGAACCAGAGTAAATGAGGAGGAGATTGGCCAATGATGGCGCAGCGAGAGGAAGTGCAGATCAGCTTTGCTAGCCAAGAAAGGATCAATAAAAACGAGAGTCGTAGGAACAATCCAATGTAAACTATAAAGTCTCCTTTAACTTCTCTTTGCAGTTCCGTCATCTTGTTCCCATCGATCAGGATGGAGAGACACACCTCGTCGTCGTTGCACCCAAGCGAAACTCTCATCTTCTCCCAAGTTCGCAATTGAATTGCACAGCTCGTTCGGCACTGCCGCTTTCCAATACATTTCTGTCGCATTGCCGGCATTTTCACTAAATGAATTAATTAAATCACAAAAACGTAATTAGAAATTTCCACAATTGGCAATGCGAAGCAGCGCGAACGGCGCCGACGTGCGGGAAAGCGGCGCCAAATGCATTTTCTTTCTTTCCAAGAATCCCTGGCATCTCGAGTGCTTTTCCCTAGCCGCTGACAGTTTTCTTTTTCGATGTTACTTCCCAGAAGATAATCTCCCGAGTGACAGAAGTCGAAGGCACATGCCAAGGGCAGGCCTCGCCCTCTCGGGGCTATTTCGGGCAAGTCCCAGATCGATTCAAGTTTATGTAGAAGAGCCATAAATTCCACTCTTATGGAGGTGTTTGTGGCATAGGAATCTCTGAGATACTTGGACTGTAAATGGGCTTAATAAATTCGAGGGACTCACCGCTGCTGAGCTGCGTTTCCTCAGTAGGTTGTCCAGGCACAGTTGCAGCTCGAAGGCCTTCAGATAGAGCAGGTGATAGCGATCCCTCAGTCGCTCCAAGTTGCCCTCGCCCTTCTTGGAGGGAGCTACTGCCGCTTGGGGGGCACTAGTGGGTGTGGTCACCGGGTCGGAGGCGAAGCCACTGCTCAGGCTGCTCGACTTGGTGGCCGCCGACTCGCTGGTTGACTCACTGGAGCAGTTGCTGGTCAATGAGGCGGGTTGCTGCTGACTCGACAATAGTTGCTGCTGCTGCTGCTGCTGCTGCTGGAGTTGCAACTGCTGCTCCTTCTCCGCGGCGCGAATGCAAGAGCTCACCACTCGAGCGTGTGATACAATTTCATGGTACAACACCTGGAATGAAAGGGAGATTAAAAAGGCATCCGCTGTGGGCTGGCTTATGTGGCTAACATGACGTATACTTGATATGCCCGGGCGGCTAATTGATTAGGCCACTCTGGGCAGGGGAAGGCAAAGGGAAAGGAGCAAAAGGTTAGAGAAAGGCTGGGCCCAAAGGATACGGTTACAGGGGTATTCGGCGTGGCTTAAAGTCGTGTGGAGCATAATTATAGGTTTGTTTCTGTCTTCAGCCAAGTTTAAACAGGAAGTACAAAAGCAAAGCCTACACATCGTTGGAGATTCCGAAAGCAGGCTTTTTTTTTACAAAAAACCAAATATATACATCGTATAAGGCTTTTAGTAAGGCTTTTACGATCTAAGAGCTCTTTTTCTCAGCAGCTTCTCTAGTCAGGTTCTGGACCTTATAATTCACTGTCTATCCGTCACATTTTCCAATTAAATCTATTCTTAAATGACTTTTCCCATCTTTAATTCCCGAATTCCCGAATTGAATCTCAAATCCCCTCCAGGATTTTTACCTCGCCTACGAATCACGCAATCGAAATTTTTCCAATTCCAATCGCAACGCTTAACGCCCATCTGCGGCGATATGCCATCGCTCATTTGTCACTTTAACAGCTGCCCCAGCTGCCCCAGCTGCCGCCGGGCGGGCTATCCTCCGATGCCACCCATCTCCGCATCGCCAGCTCCATCTAAGACCACCTCAGCCAAAGGTCAAGCTGGAAAATCCCACGCATTGCATAAGCCTCGGCCATTGTTCCGCGATTAATCACAGGTCCGGAGGGGAGAGAGCAGAGAGCGATATTCAATTTATCAAACATCAGGAAAATAATTACAAGACAATTGACGCCGAGGGTTCAGAGGTGGAAACGGGCGGAAAGTGACACCCACACATGGTCTCCGCCGTCCTCCCAGGCGAAGGAAACTCCCAAGCCGGCTGGCTGCCAGGCTGCCACAATCTTGGACATTGATCTCCATACAAACGCTTTAACCCCGGCGATCTCTTGCGTCACCGAACTGGCAAATATGAAAAATCAACAGAGAAACAGAGAGGTGAGCGCAGAAAAAGTGATATTTTCCTTTTGGAAATTAGAAATCGATAAATACTCGGCAGGCAGGCAGGCAGGCAGACAGAGTCTCTTAGAGGCCACCTCTTCACCTCGAAAGGCCCAGCCACGGACACGGACAGTTATTTATGGCCCAGACACATCCTTACTCAGCTCCCAAGAAGCGAAGCGGAGCCCAAGCCGAGCATAAATTTCAATTTTCACCTGCTGATGTCTTCATTGACTCCCTTCCACGCTGGCAAATTGAAATGTCACAGCGATTGGGTCGCTTCGGGAGGTTGCAGATTTATGAAAATGATTTCCTCGGACAGCCTTTCCCTAGGCAGCCTAGGCCTAACCAGCACCCTCCTTGACTTGCTCCGGCTAATGGCCGAATTGACACCCAAGGCAGCTGCCAAAAAACTCTGCTGCAACTCCAGCTTCAGTCTGCCATTTTCGGTTTGAAGGATGATCCGAGAAAGCGCCGCCGCGAGTAAGATTTATGGGGAGGCTTCGGAAAATCGGAAAATCGGAAAATCTGCCCCTTTCCCTCTTCTCCGCGTGGCGGGAAAGTTGTGACGGGTTACTTTTACTGCCATCTTTGTTTAGTAAATGTAATTATATTGGACGAGTCTCAATGACTGACTCGAAATTGAAGGGTTTTTGTAATGAAAATATTTGTCTTTACATTATTTTAATATAATAATATTTTGACTGTAGAAGCTAGGCAATTTCCTGCATCGTTACAACTTGCAAATTGTTTTGCATTATGATTTTATCATTACATCTAATTATAAGACAGCAGAAACAATAGAATTCTTTGGGGGAGCACAGAGACACGGTCGTCTGATTCAGGGGCTTGGCCCGCTTGGTTAGGTAAGTAGATAGAAAGTGAGCCCCGAACTTAACCAACTCGAGTCATCGCCAACGAAGACGACTCCGCGCCGCTGGCAAAGAACAAACTTTGGAAACCCGCTGCACGAGACGCCGTGAGTAAGACCTCAACGGCGACGGCGACGGAGTGGGAGTGGGAGTGGAAACAGAAGACCGAGGAGGAGGACCCGGAGAGGCAGGTGTGGGTTGATTATTTGCGATACTTGGGGCTCATTACCAGAATGAAAGACCAGAGAACCCGAGCCCGAACTGGGGTTCGAATCCGTATCCAAACCCAACCCAGCCGAGACTCAACCTCTGGCCAAGAGCCAGCCAAAGCCCCAACATTGTATGTCTTTTTTTTTGGAGGAACGCCTTTCTCTTTGTGTTCCGTCTCGATCCGAGACCGAGCTTGAACCACTCCCAATCTTGGCACGACTCCGGCCCAAGTCTGGCCGAGCTCAGGCCACTCGCCACCCACTGAATCGAGGAGCGCTGGAAATATGAGAATTTAGAATGCAGATGCAGAACCTATGCAAAATTCGTGACTAATCTGCGCTCCGCCGCCGCCTGAACTTGAGGAGCAGCCGGGCCAAAGTATTCAGTATTTGATTTATTTTTTATTATGCTCCGCGCCAGACGCTCGCCCGCTCGAGAGGCCTCGAGATTATTGGCGAGCGTAGGAAATAATAAAAGAAATCAGGAAAAACAAATTGGAGCCGGTGCGACGTCGAGAGTTCTCCTCCAGATTGAAATCCGATGCAGAAACCCGGCAAATAAAAAGCGAGCTCGGAGAATGGCAAGAAAAGTGAATGTGTTGTGTGGCCTTTTTACAGTGGTGTGAAAGTGGCGGAGTAAGAAGGCCTCAATATCTTGGCGTGATTTGGCAGAAACTGTGGACATGACTGAGGAGCCGAGGAGTGTTCCCAGAACGAGGCCCCAAAAGGTTATTGATTTAATACGATTGCCTTCGCCCTGGTTTGCCAAAAGGTTGCTGATTTCATTTAATTCCATGAGGCTTTGAACCCTTAAACTATTTAATATAAATAGTATTATAGAAATAGAACTTGATTAATGCTTATATTTACCCAGCTCATTACAATAATTTACAAAAATGCCCCCTTGAACATTTTCAAAATTTCTTCAAAACGTTTTATTTTCTTCCGGCCAATTCCCCGTCTCCACCGAGATGCCTAATTTTTTCCGACTTAGTCAGCGGAATTGCAACACATTGTTGGCCACCGAAACGGTCTACACTGCCTTCCAAAAGCCTGCCTACCCAGCACCAGAATACGTGTTTTCCGCCTCGATTTTCTCGCATTTCCACGCGCTGTTTATTCATGCGAAATGTTCACCGCCCCTCGCTCGGATCTCTCGGATCGCTCAGATCGCTCGGACCGCTCGGAATCGTCGGAATAAGTTCCTCTAATGCGTGCGGCTATTTTTACTATTCCTACCAGCCGTGCCGGGCACGTCGCGTATCTATATCTCTATATCCCGCGGATGCCTGCGTCTGATGTCTGCGGCGGGGTTCGTTGACTCAGGGGCTTTGTGGCAAGTAATTCGGCGTCGGCTCTTCGGCTGAGAATGACCAGAGAGTTGGGCAATCCGACTCGGAATTGGCCACACCGAAGCTATAGCTATAGAAACTAGAGACTACAGAACAGCAACAATAGTGCCTCGGATCGTACATTCATTATCGGAAATGTCAGTGCGTGACCTCGACCGCGTTTTAGAATTTTACAATTTTCGTTTCTTTGCATTTATCGGTCTCGGGGCCCAGGCAACGCCTTCGGTTATTATTGTGTGATTCAGCCTCCTCCCCTTTGTTGGTATTATGAATAGAATTTACAGAATTTACAGAACTGTTGAAAACTGAGCAGAGACTGTGATAAATGTCCCAACTGTGCCGATTAAAATGCTTGGGGGTCGCACCCAAAACGTGAGTAGGGCTGGTCTAGCCCGATAATCATCTTAAAATCTATCCCAAACTTAAGTGCACAATGTGCCAATTGTCTTGCCATTAATCATGGGTAAGAAGAACACCTTTGAAACACTATCAAATCGCCATAAATCTCTGGCCAGCAGAAATCAAATATGTTGCCAATTTCTGGTATGAGCAGGAAAGAGTCAACAACCCACAAATTCCACCCAGAAACGTCGCACTTCCATCCGAGATGTCACATAAATTGGGAACGCACGAACAGCAAATAAATTCTTTCCTTCCTTTTATTTTTGCAAAACATTTTTATGTGAAGTAGTCACGACATTTGGAACACTTCCAAAATCGGGCCAGAAATAGAGTTCAACGAAATAGAATTAGAATTAGACGCGGGAAGAGCCGAGCGGTGACTCTAATTACCCAAAGGAAGCGGCCGGGAGACAAATGGGAAGCGGAAGGGAAGACACAGAGCTGTCTGGAGGAGGGTTCGGTAAGGTGAGATTCGATTCTCCCAGCTGAAAGGCGACCCCAGAAGTGCCATTAATCAGCTGACCCAGAAAGCCACTCGCAGCTTCTTAGCCACAAGAAGTGATGTGGCCAAGTGCTCGGGGAATTAACTCGGACAGGGTAAACCGCTTTGAAGATCCGACTCCGCCTGAGAGCGTGAGTGTGTGAAGCGGGTCTGCAGTTAAAGCCCGACTTGGCCTATTGAGTAACACACATATCGGACAAGGAGTTTTGGGTTGGCAGCAGCTGCTCCTCCTCCTCCTCCTCCTCCTCCGGAATCTGCTCCGTTGACATAATCACGTCCGAGTGTCACGTTCACAGATGATGGCCGGAATCCCGTCTCGTCTCGGTCTCTGGCTTTTGTTGGCATCACGTTCGGTCTGGGGCCATGGGGCTTCGGGCCGCAGAACAAGTTTGTCGTGAAAATCCCCGTTCTGTGTTTTCATTGTGGTCTCATTAGGAACATGTTACATGGAAACCGATTATGAAATTGCTTAGCTCCCCCTAACTGTTCCTCGTAATTAATTTCAATGAAATTAGGAAAAGCGCTTTTTGATTCGGTGTGAAAGAGTCGAGAGAGCTGGCGGAAAAATCGTATTACGGGGAAATGGAAAAGCGCTAAGACCTCTTTATACTTGAACTTTCTAGTCAACTCAAGAGTTATTAGTTCTTGGTCCCTCACGTTCCGAGTCTTGTGGGAAATGTGTGATAAGAGTTCTATCAAGACGTTAGATGTGACAGTTATACTCGAATAAGTTGGATTACTTCAGTCTCAAAAATTAATAAATATATAATCATGATTGTTTCTTGCTGCCACTGAATGTTCCCTCGTAAATCTATCATCAGACATGGGAAATCACTAACTTAACCCCAATGAATCCTTTAGTTTTTGAGCTGACAGCAGTATCTCTTGACACATTCTCGGTTCACTTGATGCAGCTCCCCCTGGGAAACCCCCAGGCCACTTGACCTTCCTGCCAGAACTTATCTGTAGAACTTCGAGTAGCCTTCACTCGCTTTGGAAAACTATTGCAGCTGAACAATTAAAGATAATGTTCCGCGGCTGGCTGGGAATTGAGGGGCACGACTCACCCAGAAAAGCGTCTTGCCCCGGGCAGTGATTCAGAGAGCGAAATCGTTCGACTCGATTAATTGCACATAATTAGATACAATCGCCGGGCTAATTAGGCTTAAACCGAAACTGAAATCGATGAATGCACAGAAAACTAGCAAAACTATGGAGGCCCGGCCACCTGGACGTTGGCTCGCAGTCCCAGGTCCCATTTGGCCATGTCGCTGACCCGAGTGAACTGTCAAAATTGTGGAAATGCGTCGTGTATCTGCATGGAAAATGCCAATGGCAAATGCATTTCCTCCACACTTTCCCCCTGCCCCGTCCCGTGCTGTCTCGTTTTCCATTTTCGGAAATCAATCATGAAAAATGTGCTGGCCATTAACAATTGGATTTGGAATCGAAGTCGGATCGGATTGGGACTCGACTCGCCGTGGCACACCGAGCATGTGTGAATGTGCCCGAAAAGCGGCAAACAAATGGCAATTTGTAGCTGATCTTTCCTCAATAATTCAAAATATTTGATTTACTTTCGCCTCGTGCCGCCTTTGACAAGCTTCAGTGGGCTTTGTTTGGCCCGATGCCGCCTCGGACGGACGCCGCTCGACGTGTGGAGTGGTCAGTAGATCCAATCCAGTTTGGCTTCACCTCCGAGAGGTTCCATATACTATTCAGATTCAGACATTCAGACATTCAGACATTCGGGCGTGAATCTGACACCACTCGAGTTCGGCTTCGTGTGGTCTGCACTCCACTCCGATTACCAAACTTGGCCCGGCCGTCTCCCATCGACACTGCTCGGACTTCTCTTGGAGTGCAATTAAGATGCTGGCTGACACAAAAGCCGAAGCTGCGGACTGCGGACAAGGTCACGAATATAGTTACTTGCTGGCATCGATTACCCTGGGGGAGTGGCTGTGGGAGGCCCAAGGCTGTGGTGCGGGTTAACCCCGGCTCTGGCCAAGCAGATTGAGCAACTGAAGTGTGGCTCTAACCACTGGACAATGAATCGTTCATTAGGCGACTTTCATTCGGTTTTCCAGCTGAGTTTTTTTGGGCCAGCGGCAATTAAAATGAGATTATTACCAACGGTTTTGCCGGCTTTTCTCCGCTGCTCTCGGAGGTTTTTGTTGGCTTTGGTCAACGTACTATTACTGCTGGAAAATCAGTTACCGCCGAGCAGCGAGCTCTGGCCCAAAAGACCCAGAGCCGAAACCAGAAACCCCGAACTAAGCCCCTCCTAACGACTTGTTAATTGTGTAATAAATAGAAAGCTGAAAGCGCAATGCAACCTGACCCGGGCCGCGATAAAGGGAAAGAGATGCGGCCGGTAATCAGTGTGGTAATAATTGAAATTTAATACCGGGAAAGATGATACCAGAGAATACTTGAGTATGCCACGGGAGAGCCTTTGTTGATAAAGAAAGGGAGAGACCAATCATTAATTCCTAAGATCTGGCTATAGGCCAGCACAATCAATCAAAACCTCATCCGTTGCAATAGAGTTTTCCCTAAACTAAAGTTAAGATTATAAATTTGAGCTTTAAGTACATGTACTGTCCCCTAATCTCTGCGAAATCTCTGTGCCAAAAGAAAACCCCTTAACCAATCACTCGAATGACATTTAACCATATTGAGTGGCCATAAAGACAAATCCCCATACCCATAATTACGAGCCAGCAAGGCAGCTGCCGCCGAAAGATCTTCGAGCCGAAGATAAACGCGAGGCCATAAAAACAACTGAAAAATAACATCCCGAGGGGCAGAAGGAAGCAAATTAAAACCAAACAGATGAGAAATGGTAAACAAATTCGTTGGTTGTTTCGTTAACATTGCAAATGAGTGTGGTCCAGGGACTCGCTTAGTATTTATTTTGGGGAGGGATGTCCTGGGGCCTGGAGCAGGGGCCTTTGAAGATCCGCGGCTGCTGCGGAACAATGAAAGCTCCGCCACACTTCACTTTCACTATCGCGGCTCGGCGGGCAGATGGAACAGGCCGCCGCCTCCCATCGGACCCCATCCGATCCGAGATCCCATCGAGTTTTCCCGCCATTACGACACCTCAATTTGCGATGCAGCGGCTTCCCATGCCCAGAAGCCATGGAAATCTTAGCGAAAAAGCCACACGGAGCCACCTCCTGAGCCGTCAGCTCCTCCCCTTCTGGGCCCGGGACCCCCGTCCCCGACTCATTAGGCCCCAAACAAGTTCATAACTCCGGAGGAGGTGCAGGGTCAGGCCAAAAAGTAAACGAAGCAGCCACGATGACGCTGTAGTTTGGACATGTGAGCGGCGGCCACGGCACCTGCGCGAGCACGATCCCAAATTGATTTTTAAAAGCCTCCTCCAGAGGCTCAGCCGGGTGGGAACCTTCATCCTCGCCCGCTGCATCTCCAGCCTCCAGCCCGCCAAGGGTGGAGACCGAAGTAAAAGTTCAGCCGAGGCCTGACCTCCCTCCCGCCTCCCGCCTCCCGGGACGCTTCATCGCCTCATAATCTCTTGCTTTGACGTCTCGGTCAGGGAAACACTTTCCCGGGCCGATCAATCGATCGGGCTTCGATCCGGATGATTATCTCTGGGGAACGTGATTTGCTACCACAGCCACGGAGGCACCAACGGAGGCTCCAACGGCAGCGGCAGCGGTTAACCTCGGCGACATTATTTACAGCTTATTTAACCGCAAAACATGAATAATTTTCACGGGGCGTTAATAATCCTCTTTAAGGTGATGCCCGGGTTCAACAGCTCTTAGGTGGAACAACCAACAGCCAGGAGAAACTGCCGTCTTCCGCTGTAATGCCTGGTCAGAACTATGAGCAGCAAGGAGATCACAGGAAGTGAAGGGAGCTGTACCCGCACAATGCCTCGAGTCTAATCTCGAGTCCCTCAAAGCAACTTTCTCTTCCAGAGATTTTTGAACAGTATCCCGGGCTTTGTTAATTTGTCAACGTTGTCCCGGGAGTGAAAGTTTCATTGATCTTCCTCGGAGCCTTAGTGCCACCGCCACCACAGGCATAAACGAACTTATTCGACTCAATTGATTTCACGCAATAACGACCGCCTTCGCATTCACACATCAACACCTCCTTAGGCTGCCCCTTCCGCCCCGGACTCCCTGTCTTCCTCCTCGTCGTGCTCCAGACCAAGTTCATAAAACCCGGCTTGGCTGAAAAATAAAACCAATATTTATTGCCCATTCAGCAATTGGCGAAAACTTTATTAGCAATTTGCCAATTTGAATAAAGCGAAGTGAAACGAGACGAAACGGAGGCCAGTCCCCCATAGAGGTGGCAAGGCTTTATGGCAGGGAATAACATGGGTGAGGTGGAGGAGTATCGGTGGGCGGAACACACCTCTCTTTTACGAGTAGCAAGCAGCAAGTGGCAGAAAGGCAGATAGAGACGAAGCTGCACCTTGCCGCGTGTGACCAGACTTCTGGGATATAAGTAACCTAGCGGTATGAACGTTCTCCCATTATTCTGGTGTTATTTAGGGTCATCTTTAATATTAAATACTCTATGTATAATTGAACTTTGTCTGTAATTGCTGTCACCACATTATTGCAAGTCATTCTAAATATACAGTCACTAGATTGATGAAAAGATAAGAACAGAAGAAGCATCATTTGCTTTTGAGTAAGGAACAAACTGCGAACCAAGTTTCGAGGCCTTTGCATGACCCCTTTAATGATCGCTCGATCGACAAAGTCGCTGATAAAGGCCAAACTCAGCTTCAAAGGCAAGAGTTCGAGCATCGTCAGACCCTGGCATCCATCCGGAGAGCCTCCGCGCATCTTCTCCAGCTGCACACTCGAGAAATGCCAAGAAGCACAGATCGGATCCATGTATACGTTGTATGTAGAGGCCCCCTGTCCCTAATTTACCCCGACCATCCACCGAGAGCTCCCCATCTGTCGGTCTGGAGTCCGATTCGTACTCGAACTCGGACCGCTGTCAGATTGTGTATCTCCGAGGCTGGTTGTTGCTGTCTGTCAAATGCAAAAAGTGCATTCGATATTGGAAACAATTCGAACTCTGTTAATGCTGAACTTTTTCCCCTTCGCTCTCTGTTTCGTTTTGTTTTGTTTTGTTTTGTTTTGGTGGCTTTTTCTCGCTTCTTTGTTTTTGCTGTGTGCTCTCTTCCGGCAGCGTACAATGTTGTTTTTTGTTTTTTGTGCCATCAGTTTTTCTCGTCGTTATTGTTGTTGTTTTGTTTTTCCTTTTCGTTGAAGGCTGTCAAAGAGATTTTGTCTCGGCGATTTGCAGTTGATATGCCAAAGGTTTTCCCTCCAGCTCGCCAGCTCCCCTGCCTCCTGTCCCTGGCTTTTCTTATTTTCTTTTCTATTTCCGCCAGCGAAGAGCAGCAGCAGCAGCAGCAGCAGCAGCGATTGAGTCACATCACGACTCTTGGCACCTTGCCTCGCTCGCCATTTGCATTTATTCGCACCTGGCTGCCAGGCTGGGAATGGGGCACCTCTCCGTGATCCCGCTGCTGCACCTAACCCTCATATTTGTACGATCCTTACGTGACAATGGTGGCGAGAGAGCGGGGTCATTATCATAAAATCGCCACGTGATCGGGCCAACAGAAGGGGCTGGCAGCCGACAAGTGAACTTTCTAATACAAACATGAGCAGGAGCTGGAATAAACTATCCAAGGATCAATCTATATATTCCCCTGTCCCCACATCACCAGTTCCCTTCCACAATTTCCCAAGACTTGATCGATATTACATGCCCCATATTGCAGCCCCAAAAGCGATCAAAGCCTAAATGACAACAATTAAAAAATTGCAGCCACAAAAGCAGGCCACAAGGCAGAGAGAGCCAGTGAACCGAGACACGAATGAATGTTAATTATGAAATGAAAACCCCGGGTATTTCAACAGTCCGAAATAAATCCTTAATCTCGGTCCATCATCGCCGAAAAAATTGCCAATTGGCAAATGAACGAGTGTGTCTGTCTGCATTTTTTTCAGTTTTCAAATTTCTGACTTCGGACTTCGGTTTCGTTTTTAAATTGCCATGAAAAATTAAAAATTGCACGCAATGCCAAAACGGTGCAGAAATAATGGCAAATATGAGCGGAGTCGCGGAGCGAGAGAAATATTGTTGATAGTTTTGGACATGAGAAATGGCAACTTTAATTGCGGAAACAAATCAGCGGAAAGCCAATGGAAATTGCTCCTTTTTCACTACTTTTTGGCTAGGAAAACTTACGCAACCTTGGCTGGGTTTACTCTAGATACAAGATCGGGGCCTGTCGTGTGGGATTCTTACCTAGAAAGAGAAGAGAGGGAGAAAGTGAGTTAGTGGCGACACAATTGAAGGGGACAGAGTAGGGGGAATTTATGGCCGCATTAAGGGGAAAACCACTTCCACAACTGTCTATAAATATATTATTTATGGCTAAATAGGGCCCACAAACACCAGATGATTTGTTTGGCTTAGATGGCTCAGCAATTCGGAACTGGAGATTGAGATGTGTGCCTCCCTCCCGTCCTCTCCAGTGGGTGGCCGCCAGCAGACACATCCACCAGCTGACAGCTCTCCGCCTTGAGGGGGGAATGTCTGCAACTCAAGTGGAGCCCTCCAGAACTCGCGGGGACGGGGTCAGGGCTAGTTTGCTATGCTAATTGAAAAGCGAACGAGAAAAGCTTTCCACTCAACGGGGAAATTTATGTATCAGCACACAGAGAGCCACAACAAAAAGGCTTTTCACCCAATTTTCTGGCTCGTGACACTCGCGTGGGTGTGGAAATAGGGGGACTTGGGCACGCGACGAACTTCGATTGGCCTGCGGTCTCCCATACGGCACATGGCGCACATGGCGCACACAGTGCCTCTCCTGGCGGTGGCCTGATTTCCTACGGAATGCCTGTGCCCGGCGCAGTCGGTAGAAAGTTCCTACAAATAATGTGACTGGCGGAGGAAATCGATGGAGCCGGCGAGCGGGCGGGAGGCACACAGCAAACTCTGCCCCACATCATGCCCCAGACGGAATCGATAAGATAAAGAGTTCGGCTGGAGTCGAGCTGGGCTTACTGCTTTCATTGTCTCGGCTGACATTTTATTAATTGGAGGCATAAATCATCATAGTTTGCGATAACAAGAGGGGTCAGCGGAGCCAGCTGTATGTGGATGGGAATCGGGCGTAGTTAATTGGGTTAATACATAGGCAAGTTTATTGAGGCTCTAACTGGGTGGAAGCCGGCTCTCTAGCCCGCCTCGAAATTCAGACGGATTTGTTTACAGAAATCCCAATAAATCCCGTTTTTTGCCCCGCTTTGATGCGCTCCAATGGACTGGCAAACTCCTAAAAATATTACGGATTTATTGTTGCACCATCAGGGAGACAGATGGGGAAAAGAGTCGGACAAGTGAGACATTGCCGCACAAGAGGAGAAAAAGTGGCAAGTGGAAAATATGCAAATTGTTTATGTAAACAGAGGAAGCTACCAGCCAAGGCCGCAAGCAGGAAGTGCCCGGGAAACGCATGGGTGGCATCGACATCTCGGCATTCAAGAGGTCTTTGACTGGAGGACAAGGGTATTTCCATAAGGAAAACACTATTGGCACAAAGGATGCAGGCTCCCCTCCGAAGACAGATTGATGAGTAAAAAGAAGAAACACAAATTGTCAGCAAATCTGAATGCAATTTCATGGCCTGTCCGTCAACTCGCGGAGGAGAAATCCTGGGAAAAGGGCAGTCCCAGGCGCAGTGGAGATTTATGTGGCAGCAATTGAAAATGGCAATTGCCAGGCCGGCAGAGAGTTTCCACATTCTGTGAGCACTCTGTGGCTTTGTGGCAGGATCGCCGCGACCCGGGTTCAGAGGTTAGCATAATATTTTTTGATTGCATTTCAATTTCTGGCCACATTGGCCATAAATCTTGCACAAGTGGCAAAAATTAAAAGTCATAAATTACGATAGAAGCCAAACCGCAATTCCCATTCCCACTCGGCTGCGACTGGGCAATAGCAACTGCAATGGCAACTGCAATGGCAACTGCAACTGCAACTTTCAATGCGGCAAGCAGGCCGGCACACGATCCCCTTTCCCGCCGAATAAATTCAATTTTTGGCCACTTTAATTACGCCGATCCGTAAATAGAGTCAAAGTTGGCCAAAAGAGCTGACAGCGGATGACAACCGTGCCGGAGCCGGGCCCAGTGGGTGGCTAACGACTTTTTAATTGAAATTACCCAGAGAGCTGGGAGCGCGTTTCCCTGGAGGAATTTGTGGCCATTCGTGGAGAAGGATGTCGGGGGAATTTGTCAGAAAGATCGATAATGTATAATTTGCTTACAGTTAATAAATACTTATTCACATTTTATTGAAACTCCATACGTTTGTTTATCTTAAAACACTTCGGATTTATCAATTGAATTACTAGACATCTACTAAGAAAGCTACAGCAGAGAGGATAAATTTTATAAAGCAATTAAAGCTATAGCTCTTCTAGTCTCTGAAAGGTATGATAGGGCATGATGATTAAAAGACGGAAGTTGATGAAGAACATGTTTACTTAATACCATCTGTCCTTTACACACATTTCCCATTGTTTCTGATATTTGTGTATAATAATTCTCCTTAATTAAAATATAATGTAAATAGTTCTAGAACTCCTTAACCAATGCGTATTTTTCTATAATTTCCTGTCACTTAACCCACTTCAAACGCTTTTATATTTGAGCCTATCTTGGTTCTCTCAAACCGAAAAAACAAAGCTAACATATGTCAGCTGTTGCCCCAAACAAAATAATTTACTTTATTCCAAAAGAGCATGTGGGTAGAGCTTCTCGAGCTATATGGGCTTCTATCGTTTATGTTTCTTGTGGTTCTCCGTGTTCGGTGACATGGGCTTAATTATTTTATAAATGATTTCCCAACTTTTCGGTGTACTCTTGCTGGGGTTACAGCCCACAGACGAGCCAAGGGAGCCCATGTGAGCCGAGAGCAGACAAGAGCCAAGACCAAGCCCTAAAACCATTGTTTGGGGAGTTTGGACGCCCACACAGACTGCATGGGAAGTGGTGCCCCCAGTTGTCGAAGCCACAAATTAATCTCTCCCTTTGCCTGCTCCCAGAGAGCCGAGGTGATAACGGGCATAATAAAGTTTTCAACACTCCGTGTGGGGGCCGGGGCAGGGGCTAACCATCTGCCCACAGATGCCTGTGCCACATGCAACATTTGCGTTTGAGGATGGGACTACAACTATCCTAATCCCGAATCCGAATCCGAATCCGAGTCCAAGTCCGAGGCCAAGCACTTCCTCGCCATGACGTTGTCATTTGGGATTGCGTGACGATTGCGCATTTCTCGGCGCAGAAAATTGAATTGCATCTTCGATCTGCTGGTGCTCCTCGTACTGGAGTTGATGGGCTTGTAATGTTTGGGAAAACGCTCAGCATGGAGAAGTCTTCATCGATTTTGATGAGGTTACGCAAGCCAAGGACTTGGCCGAACCTCTGAACTATCCACCAGCCTTTCCTACAAATTACTGTGCATTTTTGGGCAGCTCTCATAAGCTAAAGTTGCGCCTGAACCGCACCCGTCCATCAATTTTTATTTGCGCCTTCAACTTGAGACGCCGCGCTTTCGGGGCTTGCCGGGAAACAGATATAGCCGCCGAGATAATGACGGCGAGGATGGGACTCCGACTCCGTCTATTCGCCAATTCAAGAGCATCGCGATAAGCCAATAAGCCAATAAGCCAAAACAAAGAAACTGCAGGCTGTAATTTCAATTGTATTTTGTAATTGGAAAATGGAAAGGCTGCGCGGCCCGAGCCTTGTTTCAGGGAGATGGTGATTCAGAGGCTCCAGAGAAAGTCAGGAACTAGAACCGAGGAAGGAGTGGATCCCGAACAGCGGATGCCGCCCACAATGTCAAAGTGGAAATTGGAGAGCTCCTCCCCAACCCCAACCCCAACCCCCGGAGATGATGAGTTGCCACCCACTTAATGTTTCGGCAACTTTCCCCGTCCTCAGCTGCTTTCCAACTACTTCTATTTGCCGGCAAATACGTTTTTAATTATTAAAAACTCTGTTGGTTGTCTAAATGCATTTAAGTTGCTGCAGGCTGCTGCCTGCCTGATTTCCCCATTTAATTATTAAATCAGGCGCAGGCAACTGGGAACTCCTTGAAAATAATTACAGCCGAAATAAAACAAGAGTTTCAATTACCAAAACACACGACAGACGAGCTGCTGACGAGCTGAGGAGAACAGGTGGTTACTCTCCGCTGACAGGATAGCAATTTCCCCAGCACCTTGCCACGCCCACACACTTACAGGGGCGCGTGAAAATGTTATTGCAATTGTTTTCCGCGATCACTGCTCCGATCTGGCCCCGTTCCTGGGATTCTGCTGGGAAATGACACCCAAGCAGGCCGAGCCTCCTCCCGGAAGAGAATGGACCCGGCGCGATCTCCTTCTCGAGTTTCCTCATTACGGAAAATTGCCCGGCTGCTTTCGGCACTCGTGCCAAAACCCAGTAGCACCGACCCGACTCCACGCTAATTCACACCTTGCCGCGGATTGGGAGCTGGAAATTGGATTCGGCGGGGCCGTCATTACCGCAAATGGAGGGGCTGCTTCCCAGTACAAATCGCTCTCGTTTGCTGCTCTCCAGGGGCACGAGGAACAAGAGTTAGCACCTCTAATCAGCGGCCGGGCCAAATGTCAGTTTTCATTGGCAGAAGACTGCAATTTGCACAGGGCTTCCTTTCGAGAACCCACTCATTTTCTGAGGGTCTTCTCGTTGCTATTAATATCGAGGTGTACTAATATTAGCTACCCGAAAGAAAAGTCATCGGAGTCGGTATCTCCCTTCAAATTCTCAAACAACTTCCTCCTACTTTTCTTTCTTTTCTCCAGTTAAATACCACTCTCCCGCCCGCACAACACATTCTTTGTTTGGACTTTTCCCAAACATAGTTTTCACACTCCGGCTAAATGGAAATGCTTTTCATTTTGCATTTCCGCGTGCATTTTCCGCGCAAAAATTCCAAGTGGGGAGGGGGCGTGCCAGCCGCAAAAATTGCGCGTGAAATGCTCAATTTTTTTCGTTTCATTCGTTTTCTGCTCGTGACTGCAGTGCAGTCTACTTGGCATAGTTTGATGGATTTCCGGGCTTTAATCGACGAGCAGCACCCTCAATTATGCAAACGACTTTTCCAGTAATATGGCGGAAAATAGGGGGAATTAGAGGGGGCCCAGTCATCATTTGGCTCGAAGCGCCGAGCATTTTTCGGGCTTCCTTCAAGGCAAGACAAGTCCCTTCTTTGCATAATTAGCCGACCTCTGAGGCGGCGGCTAAGGTCTAATAGGAGGCTCAGGGCTCCGAAGGCCCCGCAGGTCGCGGCTGTATTTGCATGCGAGTCCCATCGAAATTGATACGAGAATTAGCCGGCGAAAAACGGTGAAAGCCAATTGCCAAGTGTCTCTCAATGACAGATGGCCGGGAAGAGACCTCCAGAGTGGGAGGTGTCGACAGGGGTTAACCGAATTAATTTCCCATTCAGCCGGCGCTCGGGGAGATGGCCCGGGCGGATAGGCAAAGCGGAGAAAGACTCTGACTTTTACTTGGCCCCCAAAGCGCTAACTTATGGCAATACCCTATACTTGATGGGGGTATGGCTCATATTAGCTTCAATTGCCATCAAAACAAACTTAATATACCCATTTATAAATCTTCTTATAGTATCGAGAAAGTATCCTTAAGACCTCTTGTATATTATCCTAATATCCTATCCTATCCTATTAGAGTATTCAAAGTTGCTATCTCTTGCTGGCTGGGTACCACTCCGGGGCCTCTTGGCTCAATTTGGTGATGCGGCGGGGTTATCACAGCCCCGACATCTTCCCAAAAAATGCAAAAGTAATGTTATGCTCGCGGGGGCGGAGCCGGGCCTGCATATTTCAGCTGCCGCTGTGTGTGTATTGTGTGTATTGACTTTCCTTAATGGCTTCCGTTGAACTTGGGGAGTCTCTCCCAGTGGCCGTCGGAAAAGCGGAAAGCAACTGCAACTCAGCTGCGGGAAAAGAGCCCCGGCGAAGGTCACGAACGTCAAGTGCGTGGATATGCAGGCGTTGCCAGAGGCGGGCTCTGGGGATCCCCGGGGCACGTGACTCTTTTGGTCAGGTGGGGTAATTAAGCGGGAGAGCCAGGTATTTGGTCAGCGCCAAAGGCGGCAATGAACCCATGCCCGGCACATACACAGGCATTTGGAAAATGCATTACCTATAGATTAGTTGCATCATTCGGGGGAAAGGAGTGGGAAAAGGTGCATCTTGGCTACAGAGGCTGAAAAACGAGGCTATTTAAGGCTCTAATCAAGCCACAAAGAGCTTACAAACTCAGTCAACAAATATTAGTACCTTAATTTATTAAAATTTGTGAAATCCTAATATACTTCAAGAGTAAAATAAGCCCTAGTTCAGTGCTCTTTCCTCTGCCAAATTGTTCGCCCCTCGTGCTTTCTGGGGTGACTCTCGAAACGGGGAAACTTCAATTCCAGAACAAGCTAAACAATAGAAAAACGCATAAAAGGAAATTGTTTTCTGTGTTTATGGACGGAAAAACTATGTTGTTACTGCTGGTGGTGCAAAGCGGAGGCAGGTGGCCGGGAGGGGGAGGCAGTCCGGAGCACCACGGAGCACCACGGAGCCCCGGGAGAAACTCGGCGAATTGGAACGAAAGCATTTCACGAAGGCGCAACGAAGGCGGCTGTGGTCCGTGGTTGAAAAACTGAAAATGAGCAGTGGAAGTGGGAATGGAAATGGTAATTGCAGCGGGATCGAGTATGATAATGAGTGTGGCATGTGCTGGCCGCTATATAATTCTTTTTGGGTGGATCTGAGCGGGGACTTGGGAGCGGAAACCAAGTTCTGGCCGTAACTAGTTCTCAAGTCTGGCACGATTAGTCCCCTTATCGCGAGGTGTGAGTCCCATCCATCATTCTTAAGAATCTCCGGACAACCCAAGTTCGTTGCCTTTATTTCCTATATCAATAGGAGGTTCACTTTATTCACCTTATTCGAATCGGAACTTCCGACACTTCCGACTTCCGACAGCTTTTCTCTCCCCCAAATAGCTCCCTCCCATTAATAGGCCCACCGGAACCCACCCGGAACCCAAGCAGCTGCTCCATCAGTGTCACATCTCCCTAGCACATATCTGAGACATCTCCCTAGCATATATCTCATTTCCCCATTAGATAACTGTCAGTGCACAAATTTATTATTCGGCAACAAATCGAGGCCTCCCAGCTCGAGTTACAGGATGCATTTCACGCTCGGGGGCGGAGATCTGATGGGGATGCCGCTGTGGCAGCTATGGCTGCCATTAGGTTGCTCCGGTAAGTGTGACCGCCGAAACTGGGTTAATTAGTGTTGCCTCAGAGCAAGTACTAAGCCCTGCGGCCAGATGATATCCGTAGAGCTCGGAGCAAACCCGTTTGCTCTCCAGCTCGTTCCGCTCCAGAGTGGCATTGCAGAGTTGCAGAGCTACGGAGCGGCTAAATGTGGTTTCCGGTCGCATTTTTGGCTTTCATTATTATTACTGGAGTATCAGAGTATTATTTTGTGGGTTGACTTTAACATAAATTAGTTGGAGCGAGGGAGGCCACCATAAGCTGCGTTAAGTGCTTGGAAAACTTCGACCATAACCTTATCAGGCGCATTTGCAACCCTCGGCCTGGTTTCCGACCAGAAACACGCCATATTTCATCACTATAATGAGACAGGGTATATGTTATATGGGGATATATCCCTCCTGTGGCCTGTGTGACCAACTGCAGGTGCCACAAATTTTAACGAGCCACTTAATTAGATTTGATTTCCACTGTGAATACTGATTGCGGCTATATACGCCATTATTTCTATTGATTTTTTGATAGGAGGCAGCCAGCTGATAAAGTATTTGCCATCAATGTCCCACAAAGGCGGCGAAAATGAAGTCATAAAGGCTTTAAGCTCTCATAAAATGATATGGGAACTGTTGTTATTCCATTGTTCTTTCCTTAAAGCCCCAAAGCCCACAGATACTGAGACCATGTAGCGTTCAGTGTAGCCAAAGGGAACAGCCAGTAAGCCCCTGAACTTGGCTTGAATTAAAAGGGGAAACATGACCGCATGCGTTCTGTAATTAGTAGCTCCCTTGACTCGAACTTGGCAGTGATGTCATGGCTAAGTGTGCCATTGGCAGACTCTCCACCGAGGCTCACAATCAAGAGCTCCATCTGGTGATCTGCGCTCCGCCTGCCTGCCCAGAAATCCGACAGCGATCTCCGGGAATCCCGTGACTGACACGGGCTACTCCGAGACCCGCATCGGGGGGCGGGAGAGAGACCCTTGGGGCCTCGCTCCCCGACAATTAATGCCTCAAAACTTGACTTGCCCGAGAGTCGGGCAAAACTGGAACAATCCCTCCTGCCCGGCCCGCTTCCCTGCCTTTGAACCCATGCCGCAATTTGCAAATGAAGCAAGAGACAAAAAGCGAAGGGAAATCGAGGGGAAAACAAAGAGGCTCTCCGCAACGGTATAATTAAGTTGGCCTCATCAGCCATTTCAGCCATTTACGGCTTTGTTGGTCTACAGAGACAGCCACCAGCGATCGCGTTTTGTGGCACAGACCTGGCCAGACCTGGCTCTAAGTCATGCCAGTTTTGCAAGCGGAACTCGAAACTTTCCACCGAAAACAAGGAAGCAACGGTTCTCGGTTCTTATGGCCATAATGCGGCCATTGTTTGTCTAATTAGATTTTGAAAGGCACGCAAATCGCATCGCCAGTCGAGTCCCCAGTCGAGTGCCTAGCCAAGTTGCAGTTATGACGGCTATCTAGGCATTCATATATCTCTGTCGGAAAATTGTATCGATTTTCCCCCAAATCCACATAAAGCTCGCAATCGGATAGCAGCTCCCTGCTGGAACACAAAATTATTTCCACGGAATTTTCTACTTGGCATATTTGCGGTTTGGCCCACAAGAGACTAGGCTAGGCTTGGCCAGGCCAAGACAATTAAAGCCGAGAGTAGAGGCAAATACTTACGAGTACCCACGAAAAGTATACGCAGAGTCATAAGTAAACAGCTTTGGACTTTGGCTTACCTGCAACGAGAGCGGGAAAAGTTGAAGAATTTTATTAGTTGAGTTTGCTTTTTGTTTCTGTTATTTCTTAGGGCTCGTAAACATGGGATTGTGTGTGCTTTTGAACTTCGCCACTGACTCAAAGCAGATCAAGAGTCGTAAACTTCAAATTAGTTGGCGGAGAACCAAAGCTGAAGGGCTGAGAAGGGGGCCAGAGTTTCCCCAAAGCTCAGCAACTCGGCGACAAAGTTGAGTGGAGTTTTACGATGTCGTCAGGGGCTTCGTTTTATATTAATTTAATTAGAGGCGAGTCTGGGGGAAGTAGACCACTAATTTGATAAGTGAGATATGGCAACGCCCACTAGAGATCGGTAGACACTAAAGTACCTCTTAGTGGCGTAAATCTTTGTTCTAAATCTGAACAAATCTGACTTTCTTCGGATGCTCTGAACCACTGGAGATGTTACATTGCCTACTAGTACCTGCCCAAAAGGGCCAAGTAGAGTGCTAATTTATCTTAACCAGCTAGGAGGCTAGGGAAAAGCCAGTTGGCTCACACTTTTCACTTTCGTTTCGAGGCTTTTCCCCCAGAAACCATTTCATTTTCGGCCATCAAAAGCGCCGCGCACTCGCTCACACCTCTGAGCACAACAGTAGCTTTGATTGACGCTTTTATGGCAGCTCCAACTACCAACTACCAACTACCAACTGCCCGGCCTGCCAGCCAACCACACAATGCAGTTTCTCCATTAAATAGTTGTAAAAGTAAATATTATCACACCGCGGCGACTGGAGAGCCGAGCCAGAGTCTTTGTCTCGACAAAATGTTTATTAAAATTTCAATTTCGACCGAAATTGCTGCGATTTGAATGCAGCGATAGCCGAGCGACTCGCCGAAATGCTGCTCTAAAAACATTTTTGGCCATATGTGTGCAAGTGCGGTGGCTTAGGTAACACACTCGAACTACAATTTACTTGCAGCTTTATGAGCAATTAAAAATAAGTCCTGAACCCGGCCAAGACCCCTTCCCAGCCCAGCCCCGCCTGTCGTCCCGAAGGCGAAGCCGAAGCCGGACAAGAGCCCCAGACAGCCAACTTGTTGCCTTCTCCGTCCGCAGTTGGCATTTGATATCGATGATGTCTTTGTTTCATTTACGGGCCCAGAGAAATTATGCAAAACTCGGCTCACAGCAGGGGCCGCAGCGAGCCAGGCCAAGAAAAGCCACTCGAGGAGATCGCAACTGCAGATTTTTGTGGTTTCGAGAAAAGGCGGGGAAATATGTTATGGAGGAGTGAAAAGGCGAGAAACGAGAAAAGAAACTTGTGACAGAAAGAAAGATATCTTTATACGTGGATCGTACAACTATATGTAGTTTCTGAAGTCAGTACGGTGCGTGGCATAATTGTTATACCTTAGAGTTAATATACCTAACAATATGGGAACTGTACATGTATAGGACGACCGAAAGAAATAGATGGAATTAGATGGAATAGGTTATTATTAGACTAGATAAAGCAATGATATAATTATATAAATAACGATAGGATTGGAATATGGATATCACATTTAAATATTTCATTTAATAAGAAGAACTCTATATAATTTAATAACAGTAACTAGAGCTCTTCTAAGATAAATTGATATCTAATTTAATAACAACAATAACTACAGCTCACACATTTTTAGACCTTGTAGATAGATTTATTATTATTAGTTTCCCTTAATATAAGACTTTCTTTAACTTCTTTTAACCCCTTTTAACCGACTCCTTCCCTCACTTTCCTCCACGATCTTTATGATAATTCGATAATTAGGGCGCCACTTGATCATATTTTTGAAAGAAATACTTAAAGCCCTAAATTGCAGGGTAGTCACAGTTATGAAACGCACTGTATATGCGGTTAAATGGTTGCCGCGGCCCATGTGTATAATCAAGGGAGTAAAAGGTATCAATTACAGCGCAGTTTTAAGGCGAAAACCCTCGGAGCTGCAGAAATTTATATAAAAACATTAAGCACAACCCTTGTATCCCTTGTTTCCCTAGTTTCCCGGACTTGTTCGATTTGTTATCTCCCAGCGTTGACTTTCTGTCTACCCAAAAAACCGAAAACGAAAGTGTTTTCGGATGCAATCGGCGGCAAGGCAAGTGCAGCCTCCTCTCGTGTGCGTGATAAACCAATTAACTGCAGCCAAAAATCTCCGAAAAATAAAAACGAAAAAGTGAAATTTCGGCACAAGGCAGGGGTCTAGAGAGCAGGTCATAAAACTATAGGGAGATTGTTGGTCTTAAGTTTGTTTGGACAGTTGCCATATAGAGGTGTCAGTCAAGTGTCTATATAGCTTAGACGCTTGGGATAAATATTCAGAAAGCCAGGAACTCTCACTTGTCTATCCCAAAAAGCCATCTAATGGGTTTTGGGAAAGGTGACAGGGGAATAATATTATTTTACCCGACCCACACCTACTTTTAGCCATCATTTGTCATGTGGCACACTTTGGCTCCACATTCAGCTCCTGTCCGAGGCCGAAAGACTCCAGCTCCATGAGTCTGAGTCTGTTTGCAGATCTCAATCAATCAAGCCTGAATGGCGACAGACAAAGCCAGATAAACATTAATTGAGTCATTAAGAGCAAACAAGACGAGGCGTAGCTGATTAGATAAAATTGTATATCATTTGAGATGGTTATTAAACGAATAAATAATAAGGCAAGGAGCGGGGAGTGGTCACCAATTAAAAATAAGTGATAACATGGTGTGACTAGGAGTTAATAGATAACTCAACAAGGTCAACAACTCGATATTCCCATCACTCTTCTGGGCAACTCAATCTTCCACCAGGCCATGTGGTGTCCATGTTCACCCTTCTACAACTCGGACTCGACTCCGCCAGCCACTCACAATTCACAATTAATTGAATTATATACCATAATGCCCAACTGCAGTCCGAGAAGCGAGCGGAGCAGAGCGATTATTCTATAAAGCGAAGGCTAAGCCCGCTCCAGCTCCCCGCTCCCCACTTCATTTTCGGAGTGGCTCGGGCTCGGGCTCGGGCTCGAGCTTTGCGTGTTTTGTCAGACGCAAGCTAACGGAAATGTTTGTCTATAACTCCCCGGTCTCCCCTCGGATTCAATCCGACTTGCCCCGCCGACCGCCGAGTGATGCAAGAAGAACGGGGCTCGGCCCAGCCGGCAGAAGAAGCAGAAGAAGCAGGAGCGGCCTGGGCGCGCGTCTCGCCTCCGTAATGGAGTGGAAGTCACTTTATTATTACAACATTTTCCATTTCGCCTCGCTAAAATAATAATTCGCGCTTCATTTTTTACAACACACCAACAGCCGCGAGAGCGCAGAACGTCGGCCATTGAAGGAGCCATTGACCTCGAGGTTGGGAGATGGCCAGGCTAAGTCCCAGTGCCCATTCTTGTCCCCAGTCCCCAGTCCCCAGTCCCAGTCCCAGTCCGGGTCTCCATTCCCCACCGATCCCAGTCTGCGCTGGACGACAACCTGGCGACGTACAGCTTAGGGCATGATTATGGTTGTACTTTCGCGTTCTTAAGGATTATTACAAGCACACTATGTTCTACAAATATAAGCAATTATTAAATGTATTTCAACTGTTGTTACAGCAAGGATTACAGGGTCTTTTAAGAACTCAGGAGGAAGTTTAAGCTTCCTATCAATAAGCTTCAATAAAAATCAGAGTTTATTCCCCTCGTTGAAGCTTCAATTATTCAATTATACACCACATACGGCAGATAGCAGAAGAAGCCCGCATAGATAGCTAGATCTTGCCGGGAATACAGCATTATTTGTATCGAATTTCGCTGTCAAGCTGGCGGATAATTTATGAGCCCTTGAATTCCTGGGAATCCAGCCGCATATCCAGCAGATAATGAGCTCTTTTTGGCATCGCCCCTATTACGCTGCCTCCTGCTGTGGCAATAAATCCAGAGCACACACATCGCAGAGCCCAGAGCTGACCGGCGCTTTTGCCTTGGCCTGGACTCGCCACCAGGGGCGGCGAGGGAGGAGGGCTGGGGAGCCAGGGCAGGGGCAGGGGCAGGGGCAGGAGCCAGCTGCATTCACCACGTTTCAGCTGTTTCCCTGGAAATTGTCGTCGAGCGGGCGACCGAGCATGACGACGCCGACCCCCTTCGCACACTTGCCACATTGCAACATGTTGCTGCCGCGGACGGAGAGTTCTTGGCAGCACATTTCGAGCGGCAATCGAAGCGCGGTGTTGCAACTACCAACTTGCGACTGGCCGAAACTAGTTTCCCCCTTAGAAGTCACTAATTAGAGCCCGGGAAAAACTGAAAACTAAGACGCGCAAGACGCCGAGGCGAGGCGAGGCGCAAATCGATTACAGATATCGAGTGTGCTTGGGGCAGCAGCGGCAGCACGAGTCGATTAATCGATTGCTAATGATGCAACATGGGCCAGCCATGTGTCCCGGGTCCGGACATGGCCTAAAGTAGATGTCAGGCCGCGATCATTAGGGATTAACCAACTGGAAAAGCGTTAGGGGATAAGCGGAGAGCATTAATCATCCGTGGCAAGATTAATGAGCAGAACTTTATGGGCCAAGCTCTGAGCAAACAGCCTCGAGGAGATGGGACGACTAATTGCCTGCAGAAGTACAAACCGCGAAGAGCTGCTGACCATTTGCATTTGCATAAGAAGAGTGATAGATAAAGCCTGGATAAGAAACACTAATTCAAGAACACAACAGCTTTACTAAGTGGCATTAATTAAAACCTTTGGCTCCGCAATCAGGGCTACCAGTGGTTTAACCCACTTTTAACCACCCAGCTTAGAGCCAGCAATTTAGCCAGATAATGGACGCATTCCCAATTCAAATTAACCTTTTGCCAACCTTTCGCGTACCTCCGAAACCGAGACAATCAACAAAACCAACAGAGGGGCTTTGGCTTTGGTTTCCCAAATGCACATATATATTGTATATAGAGGAGCCATTACCGAAATAATGAGACCATACCAAATTGCTGACCGCAAAAACCTAGATTCCAAAATGGAATTACGTGCGGGGCGGCGATCGACGTAGAAATTGGTCCCAGTCCCAGTCCCAGGGGAGACGTGGCAGTGGAAAGCGATCTGCGGGGGCGTCAATTTGAATTGAAAGCACGAGCTTGATCTGGAGAGATTTACCACCTCCCTTGCGCCGCAGACATATGATTATTAATTTGATTTGTTGCTCTGTGCAATTTCCTTCACTTTCCTTCGGCACAGCCTGAAACACAGGCTGAAACAACAAAAAGTGCCCCAAAAGAGTTTTCTTTGCGCTCCGCGCTGGATTTCACTTTTCTTTTGTTTTTCTCGCCATTTTCCGATCGCTCTTTCGTCTTTCAGTTCAGTTCAGTTTTTCGGGGGGTGGATCGGTAATTTAACTCGGAATTTGTAAGCAATTTGCCCGAATGAGTTTCCAAAAGATTTCAATGTCAAAATGTGGGTTGGTCGGGCTCCTCCTCCACAGATGCGAAGAGTAGGAGATCTGTAGATCCGCAGATCCGCAGATCCGCAGATCCGCAGATCCGAGGGTGGAGACCCTACTTTTGTGGTGCTAATGAGCAAATATTGCCTCGAATCGAGAACTCAGGGGAAAGAAAGGCTAACGCCGTAAACTAAATCTCATTAGGGCGCAACAAGGTCCGACACTGTAACTTGTCAGCCTTGCACAAATTTCATAAATCTTTCGTTGCGGGAATCCGCATCCTCTCCTGCTCCTGCTCCGACTGGCGACTCGTTTGCCTTGGTTTGGTCATAAAACTCGAAGATTCTTTATGCGGTTCTCCAGGCTGCAATGCAGCATCATTCGAGGGAAAAGCATCCATCCTCTCGCTCTCTCTCTGTCTCTGTCTCCGCTTTTGAAGAAAAACTGGAAATGTTTTTCATTTCTGCAAATGACGGAAAAGTTCTTTGAGATGGACACGTGTTGGGCACATGGTCCGAGGTTCTGCCATGACACTGGGGATGGGGATGAGGAAGAAGTCTAGGATGAGGTTGAGGAAATAAAAACTGTCATTACTTTTTTGGGGGGAGGGGTTAGGGCGAGAGGAGTACGCAATTAAGCAGGAGGTGGCAGGAGGTGGCAGGAGGTGGCAGGAGTTGGGGTAATACCCGGAGAGACACGCATGATGATAATTGAAGCCGACTCGGGCTTTATATTGGGGAAAACCAACAATGAGAGGGGAAACCATTAAAGAGAAGTATGATGTTGCATAAGAGCCAGTGCGGTCTCAGGTTGGATAGTCATGATAACTTTATAGCCGTCAGTTGGTCGGAGAATTCTTGTAGCCAAAAGTCCTTGGAACTAAAATTAAGCTACTGTTAAAATTGACCATTTACTTGCTATATTTTATAGTATATATATATTTTATAGTCAAGTCAATAAAATGACAAATTTTTATAGGTAAACGAATCTACTTATCATTTACCTCATTGTTAGAGACTCCCTCATAATCACAAAAAACCAATTTATGTTTCTTATAAAAGAAACACTTCAGTGTGTACAGAGATATAGATTTCTTTAATGTCAATGACAGATTATTCCTTATCGAGAAAGAGTACAGATTGTATAACTTTCTTAGAGACAAAAAATGACCGAAAACTGATTTATAATCAGGGTCTGCCAGAAAGCAGCACCTGTTCGGCTCTTTTGACACGAGGCCAAAGCGATCAAGGCCTTGGATAGCACCTGCAATTTCAATCAAAATCCAGCCACAGCTGTTGACAATTACCCCAGTTGCCCCACAACCGAAAACCCTTGCCAAGTGAGTCATAAAACTTAAACCCAAACTCGAGAAGAGATGCAGATATCTACAGAAGCCAGAAAGAAGCATCAGAAGCTCCCAGAACGTCCTTAAAACGGGTTTGTTTTCGGCCAAAAAGCCGAAACACGTTTTGCCCAACTTAACGAAATCAATTCAGGGGACAGAGACCGAGAGCTGAAAAACATGAGACTGAGAGCCAGCAACTGGGGACTGGGGACTGGGGACTGGGGACTGGAGACTGGAGACAGACTCGGGCACGAGTTGTCGTCTTCTGGCCCCAGAAGATTCAATAAGGAGAGGCCGATAAACAGCGGCTGATAAAGACGAAAGGTAGAGCACGAAAATTAGGGAGCAGAGAGAGCCGAGAGCAGACTGGAGAGTGTGGGGAAAGGGCAACAACTTGTGGCGCGATGACAAGTCCAGATCGAACTTGCCACTGCACAGCACAGGGTGTGGAGCGGCCGCCACGAGTGGCAATAAAATAATCGATGACTCGGTTCGGTCGGCGATAGATCCTGGCTAGGAAAACCCACCACCAAACACCTCCGGGCCGAGTCTGTCAGTTCCTACGCCGTTTGCAGGTTGAGGGAACATCAAATTAAATTGGTTCGGTTTGTTGTACCAATAACAACAATGGAACGAGGCCAACCCTCGCCGGAAACCAAGACACGCAATAGTCATCAGGCTGGAGTGGGACTCTCCCGGAGACCCGAGAGTCGTCATTCCGAGCAGCTGCAGAACTTCTCTCCAACTATCACCGGCTCTGCTTTCCAGGGTGATTTTGCAAGGACTTTAAGTGCAACAGGATGTGGCGAATTTCGCCAACAGCCACAGCCACAGATGCTTAAAGTTCTGGGCCCTAAAACACCACAGCTTTTGGGGTTGCACTGCAGTCAATGGCTAGGTGTCAAGGGTTAAGCTGGGGATTGGTTTCCCTGGGCTTTGTGGACTTTGAGGGATTGCCAAATTACCGAAACGTTTATCGAATTACCGCAAAATTCAATTGCCAGCATATGGCATCAAAAACTGGTGGAAATCAAAGCCCTAATCAAGGCTATTGTGTTTTTTAGGACTTCGATGCATCGAAACAACTGGCTGCATTTTATTTTTGCTCATAATAAACCCAGGAAAATAAATACACAATGTGTTCGCATTCCAGGAATGATAATAAAGTATTTTAAAGTTATCTGTAGACACGGACAACTTTATTGTATTTACTGTGATCAACCTCAATTTGTGGGCATAAACAAATCTAAACTTTATTTGGATTTTTACGCGAGTTAGGAATGATTTATTTGGGCATCCATTGTATTCACCACCATAACCCACATAGCTCTGGATCTTTAGCATCTTTTCTGCAGAAAACACTTCCCCGAAAACTACCCAAGAATGCCCCGCCATGAATACACAAGAACCTATAAATTGGCGTCTTCTGGTTCCCTCATACTCACATATATATCTCCCATTTCCCCGCCCCTGCCCACTTTTCCTGCAGTCAGCAAAAATGTTGCCTAAATTGCCGGCTAGCCAGCTTGAGACCCCCTACAAAAGATATATACACACGCAGATATATCTCCTCGCTCGCTTTTTGTCACTTTTATAATTAAAATTGCTCACACATGATTTTATATATAGAGAAGAGCAAAAAAACGAGGCAAAGGCAGAAAATAAAACGACTCACGACTCGAGCCACCAGTCGTCGGAACAGTCATTAGCAGTGGCGGCAAACTAACCCAGCAGAACTGAGAGTTGAGAGCGAATATTTCCCCTTTTTTAATTTATTGCACTTGTGGAAAATGAACTGGCACAATAAAGACTGCTAAATGCTCGGGAAAGTCAGAGAACAAAACGAGACGGGAAGTGGGCTCTCTCCCTATAGTTTTCTATTAATTATATTCAGAATCTAGAATTCCATATTTATGAAATATGCTTTAGAATATCATAATTTCTTGCACTCAGCACTGAACATTTTTCTTCGTATATAACAGCACATTTAATACGCACAACAGCGACATGTTCCTTTATGTTATATGGTTTAGATTAACTATATCCCTGTACTGCAAATGAATATTGTTTTGGAGAACATCACTCATTGCATTATGGTGCCTATAGCTCTAACTGAATTACTAAATAACAAATGACTGTAGAACCAGAGATCTGTCCGACAAGAATGTACAATTCCCTTTGCCTGAGCAATAAATTCGAGAGTAAAGAATATGGAGACATACCCGAGTGTTGTGGGATGGGTTAAATCAAATTCTGCCGAGGAATCGGAGAAGGAATATCCAGAAGAAGACGGGCCACAGCTAAGATGCCGATGAAGAGGAAGTGCCTCGGAGGCCGTAAATCAGAGCACACTCGTCCCGAGACGCTCGAGATCCGAGATTCGTTAATGTGTTTGTACAATATATTCCATATGTCGGAGGTTCCTCTCTCTATCTCTGTTTCTCCGTATCCGTATCTCTCTTTTCTCCGCTTCTCTGTTCTCTGTTCTCTGTTCTCTGTTCTCTGTTTCTCTGTTGTTGTTGCCGCACTCCTCGCTTTTTCGGTATGTTTTCGTACACTTTTGCGGCTGCTTTTCGGACTCGAGACTCACGTCCAACAACAACACAAAGCAGGCAAAGTAGGTAGTTTACCTCTGGTCTCGGCGGCAGTGGGCCCAGTGTTTTGCGCACTCACAGACACACAGACACACAGATAGCGCAGCCACAGCTGCAGCTCACACAGATACGGGTACGCCGGAGTCGGGGGTAGGAACCAACACAAACAAAAACACAAACACTGACGCGAGGGAGCGAGAACGCAGAGATCTGTAGGAAGCACGGGACGCGGACGGACGCGGGCTCTCTGCTCAAAAATGCAGGCGGCACTTGGCCTGTGATATATCTCGGCTATATGTCTGTATATTTGTATATTTTGGAGTTTGCTCTGGCGTGCTCTGGTGTTAGTCAGTGCCAGTATCTGTGTGAAGGAGTTTGGCAGTCTCTAGAAACGTACTCGGACTCGGACTCGGGCCAGATAAAGAACCGTCAAGAGCCACTGTAAGTGCCGGTTTGTAATTTTAATTACGACTCCGAACTCTGAATTGTAACTTCACCCACACACCTCGCTTTGGCACTTCTGTCTGATGGATCACTGATCACTGATTATTTATCTAAGGCAGAACAGTTCACGGATTCCGGAGAGCGACGCTTTGCGCGCGTTTTTTATCTCGAGTTGGCTTTATGTTTGCTTTCGGTTCAGTTGCTGGAACGAGCCACCGGGACCGATCCGAATCGCCGGGGAAAAAGGGGCTGCGATGCGGAGGCGATGCCTGTTCTGTTGCGTGGACCGCTCGCGAGTTACTGAGGCGAGCGCTCGCTGCGCAGATACTTTTGCTGGCCGACACTCCGTGGCTCTGCCGCGTGCAGATACATTCGCCGCACTCGCTTCGCGCCGGTTTGAGGCGAATTCGACGGCGGCAGTGCCGGGCAACATGTTGCGGCAACACTCGGCGAGGCGGGCAACATTTGCTTTGTTTACTTTATGTTGCAAGGATTTTGTTTAGCTTTCTGTGTGTTTCAAAGGGGTTTTAGTGGGTCTAAAATGGTTAAGAAGTTCTTGGCAAAAACAAAGTTAACCAACATATACGAATTTCTCATTTTAAAATGTTATTTTACATATTTATTGGGAAAATAGATTAGTTTTATTAGGGAGCAATTACTACAAACACTCTTTTTTGCCTTTAATAGATGTATATTTATATATCTTTATTTAAATACTTTCTTTGACCTAATCGAACACTTTCTGTGATTATTTCCCACAGAAGAAGGTCCGAATACAAAGGTTTCTTTAAGCCCAGCTCTTTGCCAACTTATTGCCTGGAATTCTCACTACTTGTGGGCCATGAAGGGCGGCTAATCGCCACTTCCAGAGGTGGTACCAGCCAGCACTTGCCCCCCGAAAGCAAATGCAAACCAAATCAAGGAAACAGTTTGATAATTGCCAGCGCAACACTACTGCCGTCTTGGCTCCGGCTTTGTTTGTTCATATGTGGGTGCTAACTCAGTGGTTGGCACGGCAAGAATTTCGCAAATTAACAAAGGCGGAAAACACAACAGGAAAACCCATGCCTAGGAAAACAAAAAAACAGAGAAATATCGATCTCCGCTTTCCCAGGACGGGCCAAAAGGTCGCTGACTTTGCGTTAATAGCGAGGTGTTAAAGGCAATTAGAATGCTGGGAAAATGCTGTTTTCTTAACATGGCTATAAAGAAAGATGAGCGTTTATGGACTCACGGATGGGGTCCTCGCAGAACCAGGAAGCTTGGGAATATATATTTCATTATATTCTAATACTGCAACTTACAATTTAAGATTGAGGCCTTCAGTTAGACCTTAGCATCCCTCCCAAAGCAATGAAGGCAAGAGTAATTAGTAATTAGTTAAGATTGGGAAATTATTTGGAAATGTATAAAGGCTACACCCGGTTCAGGCACCACAATGGAGACAATGGATTAGTGTCATCTCAGACACTGAAATCCCATATAAAACCCGCCCATTTTGCATAATCCCCAGCAGAGGCAGTGCCACACCTTGAACCCTTCCCTCGAACTTATTAATGATGCCCAACTATCAACTCGTCTATGATCGCAGCAAATAAATCAAGTCCACGCAACAACCGAAAAACTGTACACATATATCTCTATAGATAGTTCGCCCGCAAACTGATTAATCTCCCCTGACTGGGCGGCAATTTTTGGGACTCTCGGAGAAGGGCCAGCGAAATGAGGTATTTCGGTGAAGCCGCGGGCGGTGACAGCACAAAATGCGAAAATGTTAAGACAAAAACTTGGACGGGGAAACACACGAAGAAATAAGGCATCATTTCATTTGACAAATGATGGATGCCAGCAGAAGCAGAAGCAGAAGCCAAAAAACGGAGAAGAATCTCCCCGAGCAAAGCTCGCAGACCCGAAAACCGTAATCAAATTTATGTAAATTTCATAACAAGACCAATTATTTTTAATGCCCCGTAAAACATTGCACAAAACATTTCCTGGTCCGGCGCAGACCTTAAAGCACATTAATTTCCCCCCGCGATCGGCGCTGAATAAAATAATGCGTAAGGTTCGGTTCGAGCCACGAAAAGGGCAATCCGTTAAGGCCGAAAGTTGTGCCGGCCAGAAAGGGAAATCTCAATAAAACTTTGATGCATTTTCGGCCATTTGTCAAGGCCCTGTCTCAGCTGCGAGCCGAAATTGGCCGAAGATCGTCAATTACATGGCCATGATGGGATGGGATGAGCGGAAATTCGAGCCGGCTGTCGCTCCGGAGGTGGACCAGTTCGCAACGGCAACCTGGGAGGGGAAA
Source organism: Drosophila pectinifera (assembly GCA_008042775.1). Classification (NCBI taxonomy): domain Eukaryota; kingdom Metazoa; phylum Arthropoda; class Insecta; order Diptera; family Drosophilidae; genus Drosophila; species Drosophila pectinifera. The sequence goes on from VNKC01005166.1 coordinate 58,790, forward strand.
CTAATGCAGTAAGGCTGTCCATTTGAAAGGGAACTTTTCAAAACGATGGCAGATTAATGATGTGCATTAGATGGATGCCAGATCTCTACATATTTTGACAAAGTTTAGCCATATATAGAGGGCATTTCATAAGGGTAAACAATACCTCTTAGATACCTCTTTGCCTCAACTCGACTTAGATCTTGTCCCGAACCCACAATTGCATCGGAATATCCTACACTCCTTCCTTTTGGCACTAAAGCTAAGCCTGGCTCCACATTATTATGCTTTAAGGCATAATTACCCAAGTTAATATACGCCTCTTACGGTCTCATAAAAAGGCAGTTGGGCTCATAAACATGTGACATTTACCGACTTCCGCAACTGACCGCCCCGAGTAACCGATTTATCCCCGACTTTCGATAGTTTTATGGCCGCTCTCCCCCGCACTCTCATGCTGACCGGGCTGGAAGGGCTCTGCATAATAGTATTGACATCATCAGGCCGGCTGGCCTGGCCAGACCCGACGCCAGAGTCCCCAGATGCATGCCTGATTTATGGCCGTGCTACTTACGTGGCAATATAAGCTAGGCCCGCGTATATATACAAAAGTAAAGCCGCGCTTGGCGGCCGATCAGCTGTGGTAAAAGTTCGCTTACCTGGAAAGAGAGGAGCGGGGAAAGATTTGTTTAACAAAATGATGCGCAAAATGCCAGGGGAGTTGGCTCGAATGGATGTGCGTTCCGGATGCTCCACTCCTGGAGATCTGCGAGATCGCGATAATCTAACTGGGTCACTCGGAGCCATTTATTAGATGCATTTGCCAGATCAGATCTGAGGCATAATTAGTTGAGCTGCCCGCCCGGGGAGGAGGTGACCGGGTGACCGGGTGAGGCGGATTCCCAAACTTAGCATAAAATCAGCATATCTGCATCTCTCTTTCGCTGCGAGTTTGAACTACTTTTCAGCTAGCCAGCTTTTTGGTCTAGCCGAAATGTCGCCTCTCCGTGGCCTTTGCGCCGCGCACAATTTATGCTTTGCTGACGCTGTTTGCGTTCTGTTTGCGTTTGTTTCTTGGCCAGGCCAGCAGCCTCTGAGCCACTGAGCTGTAACGACCGCAAGCCAAGACCAGAGACCAAGACCACTACCAATTCCGACGACTCCCCTAGTCCCATTCTACAAGGCGGCTGGCAGAAACAGAAAAAGAAACAGAAACAGAAACAGAAGTAGCAGCCAGAAGCTTTCACAAATCGCAGGCAGACGACGACGACGATGGAAACAGTTAAAAAGTTGCGAGTTCATTGTTGCATGCACCGGACCCGATGCAGAGGCGACTTGCAACTTGCTGCGAGTGCAATAGTGCAACACAAGGAGCCGCCGCAGCCACCGTTTACCCACTCAGGCACCTCGGTTCTCGATCTGCAGTCTCCTGGATCCCGCTCCCGCTCCCACTCCCGATCGCCAATCACCAATCACCTCCGCCAGCTCCAGCTCCATCTCCATCTCCAGCTCCTCTGACACCGCTTGTTCTACTGAACTGCGCGTGAACCCTGCGTTCGTTATGAGTTGCAACTCGGCGGTGAGGCAGAGATGAGTGCGTGACACGATCGGGGGCAGAACAGGGGTGCCCAGTACTACATACTCCTGGTATGTACTGTATATGTATGTATATTCCATGGGCTTTTCATAAGGTAGTTGCCCTGCCAGTGCCATCTCCAAATTAAGCTGCCTTTTAAATGCCTAACGAAGCCTCTCAGCGGTGTCAGCTCCGCTCAGTTCAGTGGAGTTCGTCGCTCGTCGCTCGTCGCTGGCCGTCTGTCGTCCGTCTTGGCGGAGCGAGAGATACAGTTAGAATAATGGTGATTGATAAATATTGTCTATGCACGACTTGCAGCATTTAATTGAAGTTTGAAGCGCAAGGTCCCGTGCTTGAGGTTGGCCTGAGCGGGTCCCCGTTGCACCCGTTGCAACCCCGGTGAGGTGGAAGCCTAATTGATGGCAGCATTTACAGTTTTGCCTGCTTTTGTCTCCCTGTTAGCTGTATTTTATTTTTTCCATTTATTTTCCTGAGGTTCCACCGCAAACAGTTGCTTTCTCCACCCACACACCCAGCCAGCGACTATAGGAAGCCACCAACTCCAGGAACCGGCACTGCCACCCAGTTTGATGTCTAATTGTTAAGATCTTATGCTCCGATTTTGATGAGCCATCCGAAAGTTTGGCGGTCCCAGAGGCCCGGCTTTCCCCTTTCTCCTTTCCCCTCGCAGAAGCAGAGAACATAACTTAAGTTTCCACTCATGGTAAACAGAAAAGTGAATTGCTGGCCCACTTGGCGACTGGAAAACGAAAATGTGAGCCAGCCGGCCACAAGGATATAGAAAATATGGTACTATGCGGAGCCATAAATACTCTTAAGAAGCAACTACTAACAACACTCACTTGTTTAAGAGACTAATCACCATCAACACACCGAGTTCGCATCTGAATTATCCAGTTTTGAATTGTATTGCAACCCGTAAAAGTTTGTTTTAGCATCGTTAATGACCCAGGGAAGTGCATCTATCTATTTGCTGATCACTTACTGGTAATCCCGCAGATTTACGGACTCACTTTCCCCCTTCGAGAGCCAACACTTTTGTTCGGGTCTCGAAGGGGAAGGAGATCTGCGAGCTCTTCAGTTTTTCAGTTCTTCAGTTTTCTGCCAGCCGACAACAACTTTCATGTTCTCGGCAGATGAGCGGCAAATGATAACAGAAATGCGTTTTCCATTTTCCACCATTCGGAGGCATCATTGTGCAGCGCGCCGAAGCCATTTTCCGCATTTTCCCGGCCAATCTCGGCGGCCTCCTCGCAGTGAGAGAATGGAGCCAGCAAGCCAAACAGCGAAGAGGCGGTGAAAGATATAGACAGTAGGCAGAGGGGCTTCCATCATATATATATATGGGCCCTGGGCCCCAGAAGTCAGCCGAGGCAATGAAAATAATAATCAAAGCGCAGAACTACAGCCGCATTGCGTTGGCCGCAAAGTTATTGCCCATTGGCTCTGATCGATTGGACCATAAAGGTGAGCACCAGAGCATCAGAAGCAATCAAGGCAGGGGACGACTTCGCAGGGGAGAGTCTTCGTCTTCGGCAGAAGCGACTGCCTTTGGCCGACTCGATGGTAATTTGATAATTGGCAACGCTTTCTGCTCTGAGTTGCATAATGTGGAGCGCCCTGAGATGCCGATCGAATGGTGTGAATCGGAGTCTCCCAAGCAGGCGAGATGATCCAAAACCAACTCTGCCACTGGCCTGGACAAGCAGGCAATAGGGAAGTACTCTACTCTTCCTGAATTGAGATCGTTTGAAGTGAGAAAGTTCATTTAAGACTGAGATCTGCGGACTGTGGACACTTGAAAGGCTTTAAATACTTCCATGATGGGAATCTTAAAGGAGAAACATCTTAATAATCTCCACAGAGGTTCTTGAAACCCTTAAAAAGTAATTCAGGAATAAACCTATTTTATTAAAGACCCTAAGGCTATCTATATCAATGTTTGCACCTAAAAATTCCACTTTATATCATAGGCAAGATAAAATCCCTCTCAAAAATCACCCTAAATTATAGCCCAGCCCGGATTGAGTCATTTTCAAGGCGACTTCTGAGCAAACCCCAGTGATCCCTGAACCCATTTCGGAGACTACCCAACTGACCCCAAATTCCCCAAGCCTTTGGGTTTACTGCGGCCATCCAGAGACGCGAGGTTACCCAACCGACTAGCCGACTAGCATCTTGGCACCACCGTAATCTGACTGGCTGATCCCCATTCACCTCCGAGGACTCCTCCCCCTCGCAATTATTACCCAATCCTAATCGCATACAAATGTCCGAGGCACAGCTCCTATAGAGTGCGCTGATCCCGTGAACCCCGGTGCTTAACGAGATATCCACTGGACTGGATTCGCTGGATCTCTGGATCTTTCGCACGTCAAATTGATTTTAATCAGCGAACAATGAAGCAATTTCCATAGAATTTCACACTTCAATTCGCGGACTGACTGGCCGACTGGCTGGCTGAGTGACTGAATGACTTGACCCACTGCTCCACAATCGGCCGGGCAATCTGGCGGACAATGTGGAGTGGGCCTGGGCAAATCTCGGGCCCAAATCACCCGTGAAGTTTGTTGAGTTTGTTCAATTTCCGCGGCACTCTTGCAGCTGACAATGAGTTGGGGAAAAGCCAGAAGGGGCCGCTGCTCCTGCGCCTGCGCACACTTCTTGCCGCATAATGGACCTCGGAGGACGCCGCCCACCTGGACTGGGCGATGATTTATGAGGCGGCTCCTCCATTTGCGGCTAAGGCTCACCGCCGCCCCCGCAGGTGTCTCCTGCTCCCCGCTCCTACTCCCCGCTCCTGCTCCAAGGGTGTGAAGTGCGGTGGAAAGTGGCAAATGAGTCGCTTGTTGTTCGCTGTGTCGGGGCACAGAATCTCGGATAATGCAAAACAAAATGCCTGCAAATTGCAGACACGACCGGATCTGGAATATATCTCCCAGTCTCCAGTTCTCCAGCTCTCCCCGCTCAAGATTAATCGCCAGGGCTTTGAAGTGACGCCAAGTTTGGTGTCAAAACTACGGCAAGCAAAAGAGAGACTCGGGCAAACGAGCCCAGGGAGCGAGTGTTAATAAAGCCCAAGTCCCTCACTGTGGAAATTAATGTATCCTAGAGCCTAGGAAAGTATTCCTAAAATACTAGAGTTACCTAGAGTTCCTTGTTATGAAATAATTCCCTTTCTAGCGCCTCGTGGTGCCTTGTTTTTGGGTTCCCAACTACACAACCATTTTCCCAACTGCAATGCTTTTTCTCCGAGTGCAGAGCCCCAAGTGGAGCTGGAGCCTCGGAGTGGCAGTTGCCATGTGGGCCCACCCACGCACTCTCTTCAGCGGCACTTTGCATTAAGGCCGTAGAGCCGTCGAGTGTTGAAGTCGCCTCTTTACTCGGTTTGCTTGCAGCTGTGCCGGAATAACGGCAGATCCCCCAGAGAGATCATAAAGATCCTCGCGCGGAGGAGCTCCGCGATGATGGGATGTGATGAGCCACCCACTCGGGCCAGGTGGAGTGGAAGGATGAGACGCGACTATCGAGGCGCTGGCGACTTGAACTTGCCCCTGGCTGGGATCGGATTGATTACAAGCGGATCAGGATAAATGAGGTAAACATCATTAGATGCTCAGAGGCAGATGGAGGTGAAAACTCGGCTTCAGCTTCAGCTTCGGCTTCGTCTTCGACTTCGATCTTTGTTTGCCATAATGACGAATTGTCATGCTCCGAGAGGGGGCTCCGAGATTAGAGGATCATTTGCATAAACCGATCAGATTGTCTTGGGGCTCTGCGGATTCGCCTTAATGACGATCGTCAGTCGGCAAGAAAGGCCAGATCGCAGAAGATTTCCTTACTCAGGTGAGGGGAGCGGCGAGAGGTCTCAATTGCAAGTGTCTGGGGACTTGAAGAAGCCTCCAGTCCCACCGACTCGAATATCCTCAACTTTCTTCGCGAGGCAACGGCAAGGCTTCAATTTAATTAAGTGCATGCATTGGATGACCTGCAATAAGTTTTTATTTGCTCGATCGGCCCATAAAACCAAAGGAAATCATCGACCCAGGTCCCGGGGTTTCAGTCTGGCACTTGGCTTTCTTTTCCTTATTTGAGGTTTAGGAAAACTAAATGAATTTATTAGCTGGCTTCAATGACAACTTATGCATTATATAAATGTATAATTAAATTGGTGTTCATTATATATCAAAGGTAATCTCCTTGGGCATAAGGTCAGCTTAGTGCTCTCTCTTCTTCGACTGCCGGGCTCCATCTCAAGTATCCTGAGACTCTGGTAAGCCACTGACCCCGCTGACGTTTAACGACTATTAACCTCCGACCACCCTTAACACCTGGCAGCCATCTGCCATCAGCCATCTCCCATCACCCATCACCCATCGCCCACCTTCCGCGACTCCAGACCACCGGCTTTGATTTCCCAGAAGCCCCACAACAACATGAGCGTTTTGCACATATTTCAGCTTACTTTAAACGGCCAACTTACAAGAGCCCAGATGAGGAAAGCCGGCGGAGAAAAACTTTTACCACAAATCGGATTTCCTGCATCGATTGGCGGTCTTCGCACGCGTCTCCAACCAAACCGAACTCGAACTCGAACTCAAACTCAAGCACTTAAACTGCAAAGTAGATCACAGAGCAACGACTGCCTTTTGAAGAGATCTCTGCGGATCGAAACGAGAGCAGGAGGAGTCCCCAACTCCAGTTCCAGCTCCAGCTCCAGCCCAGCTCGATATCGGAATCAAAGACAACGCACGACGCTCTCGAATGCCAGAGATATTTCCCAAGGAAATAGAGGAGATTCTTGCGCTGGCCCCGCTTTTCCGAGAAGTGAGTAGGAACGTGTGTGCAAGTCTTTCCCTTATTTGTTCACCGAACACCGAACACCGAACGCCAGCGGATGACATCCAGCCGGCCAGGTTTCCACTCGAGACTGCGCTCTATGAGCTCTGAGCCATAGAGATATGTGCGCAGAGAAAGGTTGTTAAAACAATCACGAATTAGAGGGGGAGAGCCCCGAGTTTAGCTGGGATTAATTTAGAACTGGAGGAGAGTGATCTGGAATCCGTCCTGAACAATTCCAGCTTAAGTGAGGAAAGAGAGCAAAGTTTATGGCTTTAATTACTTGTTGCTGCCGCCATTAAACTGCAATACTTGGCTCTGAATGGTCGTTAAGAGTGTTATGCATTTGCATTTGGTAATAGCTCAAAGCCCTCTCAGGTTTGCTTTAAATGTGTTTGGGCGTAATCTAGTTAATGGCTGAGTTTGGCAACCAGCAAGGGCGAGGAGTATTGAGTTTCAAGAGGTTCCCCAGCTATTAAGACATGATTCCCTAGATCATCGCCTCTTCGCTCCAAGCTTCTTCCTTTAAAGTGCGAACTATTAAAGTCACAAACTGCCCGTAAGTTATTCTATTTATGATAGGATGATAGGACCCTGTTCCTCCACTCGCTCCCATCCGCTGGGTGTGGAGAACGGGTTTCGCCCCTTCCAGTCCTGGCCTGATTGAGGCAGCAGCAGCAGGACAAGCTGCTGTCCTGCCTCCCACCAGATCCCTCGCGACTCCCTCCCGACAACGTGCTAAAATAGCCCTGGAGGCTCGCATCCCATCTATCGAAGGGCCCGGCCGCCAACTAATTGCCTGGGCACGCCTGCAACTTCCATAAAGCCATCCGCGGAATAGAAGAGCCCAGCAGCTCATCAAGCGCCAATGCATATTCATAGTCGGGCATGGCCATAACGAGCTGGCGAGGAAGAGAGCTTTCGGATTCGAGGCCTGCCACTCCCCATAACTGCACAATTACCTAGTTATTTTAATTAGCCAAAAAGAGAGAGAAGTGGGAAATGTGGAAGTGGTAATTAAAAGCAAAGAGAAGTTGAGCAAGTGCCCAGGCCGCGAGAAGTGGGGGACAAATTGAGGTGACAACACATAGGAAATGTCTAAATATACACACAAAGCTGGACAAGGCATAAATCACCTGCGCCAGGGGAAGCTGGCTGCAAACAAGTTAATGAATGTATCTGGAAGATACATCTGCATAGAGCCAGCCGAGTGGCGCAGAGAAAGACTCGACAAATAGAGTCCGCCGAAAAGCTAAGCGGCTATAAAAAGCGTTAACAAGACAAAGACAACAACAGCAGCAGCGGCTGCAATTGGCAAACAATAAAATACACTTAGCGGATTTCAGAGAGCTACTAAGTCGCAGTTAACAATTCTCGGCAAATAAATTTCGCTGTCTGCCAGATGTGGGTCACCCGGAGTGGGGAATGTTTGTATCTAGAAGCTGCCCACTGCCAGCGGCCAGCGGCCAGCATTCACTCCTCACCTCGCGTGTTGGGCAGATTTTAACTACCGTTCAGAGCGTATCTCACGGATAGCAGCTCCCGACTCCTCTGCTCCCCCGGGACCCACTCCTCCCGCCATCATTAATCACCTTCCGTCAGGCGAAAGACTCAATCCCGAACAGCCTGCCAAATGTGTTCGGCCGCTGCTTGCGTTTGCTCATGCATCTCTATCTCCCGGATAGGCCGGAACGCAGCACATTTGGCTTTTATCACTCGGTCCGAGCCAAGAGAACTGCAGGAAAGTGCAAAAATACAGCCGAACCGTGGAAAACACATTTGTGTGCCAGATTTCGGTGTGAAGAACTTCCAATCGAACGAGACGAAAGCCAATTCAGTGGGAGAACCCAATGGCTTTCGGCGGAAAGCATGCATCATGGCTGGCAAAACTCCAATAGATGTGTAAAGTTGAACAGATGGCAAACTGCTTTGTAGTTGCGTTTTACGAGAATCTCATAGTGATAGCTACAAGCGGATCTCCACTTCCCAGGAGTCAGAAGCAAGCATTCGAAACACAAGAGATATTTCTTTTCAAATTTTGTTCCCATTTATTCATTTCCAGACCAATATCGCCGCCAATTCCCCTTCTAACCGTGGTAGATGTGGTGGCCGTAGGTGGGCACCGCGTAGGACTTCACCACGGGAACCTTGTGGACCACGGGCACGTGCTTGACAACCGAGACTTGGCTGACCACCGGGACGTGCTTCACGACTGGGACCTGGTGCACCACCGGGACGTGCTTCACCACGGGCACCGAGGAGGCCACTGAGACCACGCCGTAGTGGGGCTCGATGTAGCTGGGAGCAGCGAAAGTCATGGCCACCAAGGCAAGGATCACAGCGATCTGCAGGGATAGTAATTTGTCAATAGAGAACCAGACTCCAAGGCATGTCCTCCGCCTCCTTAGGCACTTACGAAGCGGAACATCTTGAGATTTGAAGATTTTGTAAGGATTTGAAACGAAAACTTGAGCTGGTTGTGACACCTGTGTGCTGGTCGAGTGACTGTTGATGATTGACCCTCCGCGGCTTCACTATTTATAGTTAACACTTCAACCGAAAATAGACGCGAATTGACTTCTGTCCGAGCGCCACGCGCCAAACCAGTTTAATTATAGCTAATCTTGGGCCTCCTCTTCGGCATAATGCGCATTCTAATTCGCCTCCACGCCACTTGGGGTCCGGCAGCGAACTTCCTTTGGACATAATCCCCATTCAATAGCTCTTCAATTGTGCCGCCTCTCCGTCCATCCGTCCATCTTTGTTTATGCCCAAGAAGACCTTTGTCATTATATCGATCGGCTCCACGCGCTATTCGCTATTGATGATGCTCGGCCAGAACCAAGGCCAAGTACACAAAAAAGACCTATATGACACCTCTGCCACCTCTGGGTCACCGGATAAGTCCATTCGCTCAATTAAAATAAGAATTTAAACGCAATAATCAATGGCTAAACTCGTTTGCTCATTCAGCAGATCGGTGGCTCATTATTGTCGTGTCTTTCGGCTATATAAGGTAACCGATCCGTTGGTCAGCCATCAACCGTCACTCGACCAGCACACAGGTGTCACAACCAGCTCAAGTTCCGTTTCAAATTCTTACAAAATCTTCAAAGCCCAAGATGTTCCGCTTCGTAAGTATATGAGAAGACACGCCTTGGAGGCTCGATCCTTTCTGACAAACAACTATCCCTGCAGATCGCTGTGATCCTCGCCCTGGTGGCCATGACTTTCGCTGCTCCCAGCTACATCGAGCCCCACTACGGCGTGGTCTCGGTGGCCTCCTCGGTGCCCGTGGTGAAGCACGTCCCGGTGGTGCACCAGGTCCCAGTCGTGAAGCACGTCCCGGTGGTCAGCCACGTCTCCGTCGTCAAGCACGTGCCCGTGGTCCACAGCGTTCCCGTGGTGAAGTCCTACGCGGTGCCCACCTACGGCCACCACGTCTACCATGGTTAGGCGGGACATCACTGATGATATAGACAAAGAAATGAATAAATGACAAACTATATTTAGGAAGGAAAATCCCTGATGTTTTATTACGACTGAATCCTTTCCCGGGAAGCTATGGGGATGGCTTGGCTGGTAACCCACCTAAAAAAGCTGTAAGCTTGACAGACTTTCCAACTAAAAATAGTGTGACAAAATAAATACTGCATACATAAATACAAATTAACAATTATATTTAACGCGTTTTCCGCGACAACAATGGAATTGAGTCCCTATGACTGGCACTTTCCATTTTCCACACTTATCGGTTCCCTGACTTCCCAGACTTTTATTGATCATTTTATGGCGCATTTTGTTAAGTTTAATATTCGCCTCACACATAGTAGAGTCGTTAAGCGGGCTGAGAGGCTCAGAGGCTGAGTGAAAATTTCTTCATTAATCAGCGGAATACACTGTACCGCCTCTCGCAGCTGCCGTGCCGTCCCGACTCGTCTTTAGTTTGAGCCAATTAAAGAGGCGACAAAGCCTCCTCCGAGTCCCGCTGAAAGCAGAGCCTCCGTCTAGGCCAGCCTGTGCCTTTCCCCTTTCCCCTTTCCCTGCCCGCCGTTCGATCCCCGTGTTAATGACGAACCCGAGTGGATTGTACATGCATTTTTCATTGTTTTTCGGCTGACTAGAAAACTCTCAAATGGCTCGGCAAACCAAGCCGAGGTAAGCTGAGAAAATATAAAAATAAATGGTGTTGGAAAGTAAATTTTGTGATCATGCTTTTGGGACTTTTGCGGCTGCTCGTTGGCTGGATTTTCTGTATTGTCTGGCTGCCAGAAAGCGATTTATTGTCAACTTTGTCTGCCTAATGTAGCCCGCACTTAGTTTCACTCGGATTTCCTAACCACTTCCTTCTGGATCTAAGAAATTAGGCCTAAAATCCAACTTTGTTTCTCTATTAAAAGGGAAAAAACAGTAATTTGCTGCTCGATTATGACGAAATCATTTGATCCGCTTCACATGTGACGTAGTCTGCGGTTCGGTTTTGTTTTTCGGGGGCTTGTCTTTCCCCGTGTGGTTTTTGTTGTCAGTGGTAATGACTTCATCCCGTGGCCACATAGGACCGCCGTCTGGCAGTCCGTTTGATAAATTATCCACTCGTTTGTAATAATATTTTCTTGGGCTCGCTGCCCGCCTGCCAGGGAGGAGGGCCGCCTGCTTTTGTTTTCATTTTGTTAATTATCCGCTTTAATTGTTAATTTAAATCACGAACATTTTATCATCGCCGAGGAAAGTGAAACTCAATTGAACTTGGAGCGCTCTCCACCGCTCCTCTCTCTCCGTCGTGTGTTGCTCCCCTATGAGGTTGGGCGTGTTCCGGGGCTTGAGGAAGTGGCGAAGTGGAGAAGTGGAGAAGTGGAGAAAGGTCTCCGATCCGATTGATGGCGATAATGAGATTGGACTGCCTTTGGATTTGTTGTGCTTCGATTGGAGTGGAGTGAGGGACTTGCTGTAAGACCTGGTAATCCGAAATGTATTTGGTAATCCCCGAGAAAGGGCTTTTAATTTGGAAAATATTAAGGGGAGCGTAATCCGAATCAGGCTTATAGCAGTTTCAGTCTTTGCCTCAACAATACCTTAGTTAGCTTCAGCTTCAAATGCTTATTTGCTCTAACACAGCCTTTACTTTAACAATAGTTTAATCCTATTCCCTACTAGTTTAGGTACCTTGATAAAACCTACTTATATGACAACTTTTCAATACATTTAATTACAATCCAAGCCCAACCGCCCACGGACTGCACTTGAGTGCAATTACCATCCAGTTAGGCCCAAACGATGGCAAATGAAATGGAAAGTTTATTTTAAGGTTCACTTAACGCGCAACGAAAGTTGAACTATAACTGCAACGAACTGAGCCCGCGCCAGGCTGCGATCGCAACTGAATTTCAAGTGGGGCTAACTACTCCCTGGCTAATTCGGTGGTTCGGATGTTTTATTGCCGCCTAGCAACCAGCATCTGGCAACTGGCAACTGGCAACTGGCCATATGGTCCCAGTCCCAGTCCCAGTCCCAGTCCAGTCCGAGTCCCAGTCCAGTCCGCTGGGCGAAAGGTTACAGCCTTACAGCGCCGGCAATTGTTATGCAAATCTGGCGGAGCCGACACAATGGACACTCCGCTCGATAGAATCGGACAACTGGCCGCCAATCCCGGAGCGAGTCGAATCGAAATCCCATCGGGGCGAACATGGAATTATGACTGCCACAAAGTGGAGCACTTCCTCGACTCCCGCACAACACGAGGCGGAATTGTCATTGCGATTATGGTCGCGACTGTCTCTTAGCTAATCGGGCGGTCCGAGCAAAGACTCCAAATTGCGCCACCTTCACTTTTCCGGCGGCCGCTTTTCCAGCGAGGGAAGCGAAAACAAACTTATTTTCTCGCTTTGTCGCGCTTGCTGCCGCTGCCGCAGCCGCTGCTTGTCTTGACCATTTTTGGGGGCCAAGTCCTCCGCCTCCGCCTCCTCCTCCTCCAGGTCCAGGCTCGGGTGGGAAACAAAGACATCCTTTCGGCGCAGTGGCGACAGGGAACATGATTGTTTACGCTTCACTTGACCAGAACAGCAAATGCTTAACCCATTGTGCCACCCAACAGGTGCGCTGCGGGGTTAAGAGAAAGCCCCAAAAAGCCAGGCAGTTGTCAGCGATTTTTATCAGGAAAGCCAGAGATCGAATACCATTAAACATTCATTTCCAGGAGAAACTCAACATTAACCGCTTTAAATTCAACTTGAATCCCTCTTATAGCTCAGCTATGAAAACTACTCCCTACGATATCTCGAATCTCCTTTGGAAAATAATCTCCCATCTTTTCCCACAGCCTTATTCCCTCCAAATACAAAAATATTCCGAGTTTCAGACAAATCCATAGAGCTATTCTCACTGGATCTAGCTTGTTTTGGGGCTGCGCTGTTCAATTAAAAAGGAGATTGCAGTCAGCACCTTGGGGAGCGGCAGCAGCACAGAGCTCTCCGACATTGTCCGGCAGCTGACAAATTTTGGCTTTTGCTCCACGGCGATCATCTCTCAATCCCCATCGCCATCGCAATCTCAATCTGGATCTCCGTCCTGCCTTTCTTCTGCGTAGCCAGGGGGCTCGATTGCGTCGTTGGAAGTGGAGCGGGTCTAGTTAACGGCTCGGACTGGATGCGTGTCTCCGCCTTCGGAGAGAGCAGAGCAGCAGCGGGCCACAGACAATTGACAGAGACAAACGCCTAACAACTTATTGGAAATATGTTTAACCATTTTGGGCAATTGACATTTGTGCTGCCGTTGTCGCTGTCGAAGCCGCTGCCGATGCAGAGTCTGAGCCGCTCTCCTTGGCTCTTCCCCAGCCAATCGACAACGTGACAAAACAATTGTCGTAAATCAGGGGCAGCCAGTTGGGGTTTCGGGGGCTAGGAGCTCAGCCACTCAGCCGCTCAGCCAGGAGATTGCCAACTCTTTTGCCCAAAAAATGCTAACTGCCCACAATGCAAACCCAAGTCTTTCGATTTGGTTATTGGTTTTTGTTTACTTTCATTTGGCTCGTGGCAGGCTGGCTTTTTTTTTGGAGAAGGAAGAGCGAATGTGTTGCCGGAATTCCATTGAAAAAATCACAAAAGGAATTTTCAATTAACCAAAAGAAATGAAACCATTTCTGAATGGGTTAAGAAAATGGCCAAGGCGATTATTGGTTTTTGGGGTAGGGAATGGGGAAAGACTTTTTACGTAACGAAAGGCGACTTTATTAGTAAGAAATAAAGAGATAGCAACTTCATAGGTAATATTGCAGCTTGAAATTAATTTTTCCAAGATACTACATTATTTGTACATAATATTCAAGAAGTTCTTTATCAAAACAATACTCCATGAAGTATTTAAGAACTTCCTTGTTGAATAGTATATTTTAATATCTTTTTTTTTCATATTTACACCTCCGTGAGAGTAAACTACCAGCTTTTATTATGCAACCACATTACGAATTGGAGGCGATTAACTTCTGTCATGGTCAAAGCTCAATTGAAACTGACACAAATCAAACCCAGAGGCGGGACTCTGGACTCTCTTCCGTCTTAGATCTCCTCCCCAAGTCCGAGGCTCTCTCACACACAATTACATAATATATCGCGGGCGGGAGGGAGCCCCGGAGCCTGGTTTTCCAGACAATATTATTCCGATAAAAATCCCCCTAAATCAAAGAAAGAAAATGAAAACCGAAAAGCGCAGAAAAACTGAAAAACAGAAAACAAATCTGTGGGCCATTCAGAGACGTCGAATTCACTCCCGATCGAAGGTGTTACAGACGTCCGAGTGCCAATTATCAGCCAGAGAGGCTCGCAGCCGAGGAGGTTATCTCAATTCCCCGACTTGCAGCAATTTTCACTTTCAGCTCAATAAATTTTCGTAACGAAAGTACAAAATAAAGAAAAGAGCGCGGAAACAAGGGAACATTGTTGTGTTGTCTTGATTTTCGAGGAGGGAAGTCAGTCAGTTAGCGTCTGCGAGAATGACTGACGGATTTGCTCTTTGATTTTCTTTTTTATTTTCCCTGTGATGCTTGGAGCCCAGTGAGCCAAGAGTTGCACAATCCCCCGCCGCACGCACCAACGGAAGCCGCTGGCGGGGGAAAACTCAAGACAAAGGAAAGCATTAAAAACACTAGTCATTGGGCGCTACAAAAAGCCAAGAAAACGAGAAAATAATATGCGTAAAATTGCATTTTTCGTGTGTTGTTACTTCACGTTTTGTTACACTTTTACCAGAGGGTCAAATTAATTTTTTATTCACTTTTTCCGGAGGAACAATCAAAAACGCCGAAAAGCAGGCAGTGCCCAGCTTAGCTGCAGCACAAACACGCCCTCAAGGTATGCGTTCAAATCCGAAACCAAGAGCTCTACTAGAGGTCGCTGTAGTGCCTTTAATAGCTACTAAAAGTTGTCCCAAGATACCTACGCCGAAAAGCAGGCAGTAATAAATTACAGCTCAGAGTGCATTACTAGATGGCGCTTAATTAAAAAGTTGTTACAAAAAACGAACCCCCAAAGTATGCCTTGAAAAACGAAATGTCGTAACTCACCGAGTGTACTGCTAGATGGCGCTGCAATTCCGCGTTGCCAAACAAGGTGAGCTCCGTAATGGTCGGCGAACTCTCCAGTTTACTCTCCATATCGCGCAGCCAGCGCCGCAACTCCTTGGGATCCTCACAAAGACCCTCGGGTCGTTGGGTCTCGTCAAGCATCTAGAAACAAAAAATAACAAATGAAAAACAATTGCATAAAAGATATTAATAAATTTAAAAAACTAAATCACAATTGATTTGTCACCCGGACACAGAGGTCGCCACTCACCTTCATGCAACACTCGCTGGACTTTTCCAACACTGTCGCAGCGCCCTCTATCTCACAGCGTGCCTCCTTGCAGGTGTCCAGGAGGTTCGTGTCCATAATATAATTGTAGTTCGTCTGAATGGCCGCCCAGAGGTCGTCCTTGCCCGAGGAGCCCAGGCCCAAGGTGGCGCTGCTGTGGAGACTGGTGGAGCTGCACTGACTGTGGCCGCTGCCCCACGAGTAACGGTGCATTTTATTGCTGCTCTGTGAGTTTTTCTGAAAAAAAAAAAATGTTTAAAAAATTTAACAAGAAAATTGTTGTAATATCCTATTAAATGCTTTAATAAATTTTTTCATTTATTGTATATTTATCATACGACACAGTAGATGCTGTTTTACTCAGTTTTATGTCGGAAAAGGTAGTAGTAATTATAAAGGTAAGTAAATAAGTTAAAATAAATACCTAACAAAAATATTAAAATTATATATTTATGTAAATAATTCTCTTTCCATTAATTCCACTCCTGCAGAGAACCGAGTATAGTATCTTAGCTCAATCAACAATTAAATTCCATTATTAATAAGTAAATAAATATGAATTAAAAACAACAAATAAATACATATATAAATACGTGTCTTATAACTTTTTTTAATAATTTAATCTTACAGACGTGCCTTATATGTATCCATATACATATATATCTGCATATGTCACTTATAGTATATGTACATACATACTAATTGAAATAAACTGATTTATATTTCCAGCTTCCCTGTGCCAATTTCAGTTCTAGCCAAGTTCAGGAAGTCACTAGATATGTATTCCCAAATCCAGCTGACAGAGTAATTATTTAAATATGGCATTAAACAATTCACAAATCAAAACAAAGCTACCAAAGTGGCAAAAACGTGAATACAAAAAACAACAAAATACGGCAAACAAACGGCTGAGAGGCACAGCGCAGCAGAGGGGGAAACCGCTAAAAGTTGTTAATAAATAAGTAATTTGAGGCGAGCCAAATACGGCCGAAACAATATGCCTGGCCATCTTGGGCGTCTCTTTAGGCCTCCGATTCCGAATCCGACTCCGAAACTGGTTTCCACCGCTCCAAATTGCCAAGCGCGCGCAATTAATTAATGCACTTCGTAGTTTGTCCAAGAAAGTCGCCTTTGAGCAAGGAAATTCCTCATTTACACAGAGCGTAATGCCATCGTAATCCCGAAAAGCAAACAAAATTGAAAACGAAAACCGAAATCGAAATCGGAGCGGAATGATTCGGGGCTCGATGCTGTTTCTGCCGATTTGAGTAATTGATTAAGTGAGTAACCAGCAGCAGCAGTTGGCGGGGCTTTCGGGGTCCGCCGAATCTCATATCAGGCAAAAAAAAAAAAGAAACAAAAAAACCTCTGCGCACTGAGTGACTAAGAAAAGTCTGCGCCAAAGTAAGCTGTAAAAATATGCAGGCTGCGACACCTGGGGTAGGCCTTGAAAATCAGTGTGCGGTCTTGTAAATTTCAACAGATCTTTATCGGGGGATCAGGTAGGCAAATGGCTTGTGTGCCTTGATGGCTGTGAGAACGGGGCCACAAACATAAACTTGGTATTTAGATCTTTATTTCGACCCCCGCTGATATGATCTATATGAAGCGAATCCGACACACCCGTTTCCGTCGTCGAAAATGGGAAATTATTGATTGAGCACTAGAGTGATGAATTTATTAATACAGCTATTAGCCACAATTAGAGCTACAACCACACTGGTGTTCGCTCGCCGGCTGCCTCTCATTAAATGTTTATTCCTCGGGAATGTGGTCAGGAAGAATGGATTATGCACTCTGCCAGTTTTTGGCATAAATTAGCAATTCGCGTTTGCTGCCCCTGGCGCCAAAGTAACACCGTAACCGTTACTCGGTTGCTGCAGCGAGAGGCATGCTAATCGGCATATTTATTAATAATTTATTAAAGCAATTTCCGTTGACACAAGAAATAACTGAAGAGCGAATTCTAACGGCCGCCTGTCATTTTAAGAGACCAAAACTCGTTTGCGTGTGGAACGCAGGCTTATGAGTGCAAGAGAAGAACAGGAATTGGCCAAAAAACACAGAACACGAAGTTTACATACCCTCCGGGCGTATAAGACTTTTTCTATAATTATAGTTAATAGCAAAAATCCAAGTTAAGCTCTACGGCAAAATAGCAAATTAAGGCTGAGGCTAATCACAATAGCCTATAATTATATAAAATTAATTTTATTTTAGAATTCTTCTTGTTAAGTGACCGCCCAAGACTATTCTTGTATCGATTCGCAATACTTATCGATAGTTTACACGTGATGCGTGTTTTTCCCTTTACCAACATATGTCCTGACTAGAACTTCGTGTGGAAAATGAAAGAGTTTAGCATTAACATGAGAACGTGAAGAATAGCTCACTTGACAGTTAGTTACTTTCCTTTAATCAAAGCTTAAGTTGTAGCCTTTTGATATCAATTAACGAATAGCCTTCTCGCTAGGACAATGATCATCCCCTCTGAAAGTGTATCTCCCCATCGGACTTCCTTATATGCATGATCAATTGCAAATTTATGCACACACACACACACAACTCCTCATATTCCCATTCCATTTTCCGTTTTTGGGTCCACTCACCTTGAGGCTGTTGTAGGGACGCTCCAAATGGAGCTTGGCCTGGATGACGTCGCGCCGCTCCTGCTGCTCTTCGTTCGAGGCCTGCAGTGATGTCATGGACTGCGACTGCTTCATCAAGTCGTTGCCAACACTGGCGCTGCCGAAGTTCAGCGGTCCGCCGCCAGAGGCGCCAGCGGTAGCTGCAGCTCCACTTCCGATTCCGTTTCCACTTCCTGTTCCTGTTCCGTTTGCATTTCCTCGCGATCCGCGCCGCTTCTTCTTGAGGGAACTACTGCGGCTACTGCTGGCCGACTTAGTGGTTAGCCCCGCCGCCCTATTTGGGGGCGTGGCTGGCACGGCAAAGATGCCGTCAAATTTCAGGGGTTTCGTTGTGGTCGTTCTGGCTTCGGTCGGGGGGCACTCCGCCTCCATCTCAACCCCCGATCCTTCGTTTCCACCTCGTATCATGGCCGCTTTTTCAGTCTCTTGGTTGCCTGTCATCGCTTCTTCAGCTCTCTCCTCCGATTCTGGGACTCCCCTTTCGTTTTCCCGTCGCATTTCCATTGTTCTCCCGCTTATTTGGAGGCTATTTTCAGGTGCATGGGAGCGGTGTGCATATATCGCTTATTTGGACAGCCAGTTATGCTAATTTGGGGTGGAGCTCAGCCCGATATTTGCATGTCTGCGAGGTTTCCTCTCGCTCGCATTTGCATTGTTTCCGTTCCGTTGCCGGCGTTCCGCTCTTTGACAATGACCTTCAGGTGGTGTCCCTTTCGATTTCCGTTCGTTTTTATGCAAAATACTTGATTCGTTATTTTGTTAAAAAGAGCGCTTCGTTTCGTTTTACGTATCCAAATTAATTCCACTGAAACGAAGTAAGGAGAGAAGAGGAAATTTGCACATTAGTTAAAAGGAAATCAAACAAATTAGGGGAAAACAGGTGGGCCGAGAAGAAATGATGATTATAATTGTGATCGAGGGGCCACCTCATGTGGCGCCTACCACCGGCTGCAGCATAATTAGCGCTGCTGCATTTATTCGTTTCCATTTTCCTTCTCCTAATGATCGGTATTATTACTCACTACTATAGGCAAAAAGCCATTAAGGAGATGAAAGCGAATTGCACGGCGATCGCCTCTGATTCGGATTCATTTCCTAAAGCATTTCTTGGCACATATCTGTGGGTAGGCAGGTGCATTAAATGGACAACTGATCAGTTCACATCACTCGTGTTTGAATCAAAGATAAACTTTGGACTTTCCCAAGGAAATTATAAATATATAAGTCTTTTGAATACCTTAAATTAATTTAAGCTACTCACTTGCTTTATCTCAAGCCTCAGCACAACTTTGTTTATTATTCCCATGCATTATCGCCCACCATTCCGGGTCATAACAACTCCGGGCCTTGTCAGATGTTGCAACACACACTGGCGGTGATGAAAGAGCCCCTCTATCGCAGCCCCCTGCATTAGCATAATTAAGCCTCCTAAAGAACCCGAGCGCAGTGCATATCAGACCCTAGAATCTCATATCTCATATCACACCCACTGCCGCCAGGTAACCAGGCAAACAAGCCAACAAGCCAACAAAGCGAGACTGCCAACTGTAAGCTGTAAACTGTAAACGACAATTAAAAGCAACCGTAACCGGCAGACAGCTAACTACATAATGGCACGGCCGGCACGGCGACCGGGGGGAAATTACAATAATTACCAATGCAAATATTACTTAATTTCAGGCTCTGGTCAACGACTCCCGAACTGCAAACGGCGGACAGTCAGACGCAGCCTTATAAACAATGAACACGATTCTAATCGCGGCGCAATCAAATTTTCATACGGAATTAGTCGCGAAAAACACTTGTGGGCCATATTCGAATGCAAATTTGCCGGGCACCTAGCTCACCTCGGCGGAGTGGAGTGGAGTGCGGTGAGTGAGGCGGTCGGAGGCGGTGGGACTTGTCCAACTCCTAAATTGGCCCGCAAGCGTTCATTTAGCCGCTTGGGAGCGGGGATCCCAGAGAGGTCCGGGGACAGTGGGGAAATATGAATAATAAAATGGAGAACACAGGTGGGAGGAGGTGGTACTGGAAGTCTTGGGTTTGGGCCAACAAAAAGTATTCAATTCATTCGTGACGGTTATCGACGGTCTGAAGATTGAATTTGATCGTTTTGCGATTTGAATAATCCATTAAAATGAATCATTTCATTAACTTTCAGCCCTAGGCTTGTTTAATACCGAAATCTAAGTTGGACTCAGTGTAGTTTCTATCTATTTATACTATGTTTCTTATATATCAATTAAAGAGAATGGCTTTTATACATTTTATTTATTCTATTGCCCTATTATATTCAAACATTTTCCACTTTCCATAAATATTTGTATGGTCTTGTCGGAATCCCAGACGTATTACTTCGCATAATTAAGTAATGAATGGCGGTGAGGCCTCCACGCTTTATGTGCTGACCATTAAACGAGTGTTCGCTGCTTTATGACTCACGGCTTGAATGTTTCCCCTTTTATGCTAATTTTGGCACACGATCAGCATGCAAAATGGGGCTCGGGACTGCACTGAGAGGCCGTTAAAAAGGCGCTAAAAAAGTATAGGAAGACACTCGACTGGCACTCACACCTCGGTCGCCTATTCAGGCAATTCATTTGGGGAAATGGCGAATTTCCCCCGTTAAAATTCAGGTTTATGGGTCTGACTGTAGCACCGTGAACTTCCGCATGGAAAGTGACTTGAGGTGTTTTTCGTATGTTATTGAAGAAGGACTACTATTTTGTTACCCATTTTTAGTACTAGAACTCAGTGGCTTTATAAAAAGCTGGCTTTAGGATCTCTCTTTATGTGTGAATGTAATTTTATCAGACAATCAATCAAAAGACATGTCCCATCAATAATATTACACAATAAAAACCGTAATAAAAAGATATGCAAACTAATTTTCCCCATTATGCATTAACCAAATATTGACTGTGCGGCTGCTGCCTTGATATTATCTCACTTGCAGGTCTCAACGGTTTCCATTCAATCTTTTCTGGCCTTTATTTGTCCACCTGTTGAACTCTGTTGCGTAAGACACCTGTAAACATTCGGTAATAAAGCCAAAGCTTCGCCCTCCTCAAAGGCTCCAAAGAAAAGCAGTGTCAAAGCGAAACCACAGTCGAGACCCCGTCAAAACGCGCACATGGTTCGGGCCCAAAGTTTTTACCACAAGGCCCCGAGACCCCCCAGAGCAGAGGAAGAAGCCGCAGCAAGGGCCATTAATAAGCTCGCAGACGAGGCACGCAGAGGAGCTACACAGAGGGGGCTAAAAATAGACAAATATTTGCGTGGCCCAAGTGGTTTTGGGCTGTGGGGAGTGGTTCCGAGGGCCGAGACCCGATAAAGGGGTCTCGAGATCATCGCGGGCTCCACATTGCCCATGCCAGACACGAAGTTGTGGAGGGGCTCGTTAATCTGGCGGAGAGCGTTGATCATCGCGATAAAATGCCGGGTGAGTGACAATAGAATCTATTTCTGGAGACGCCACAATGGCTTGTTTTGGGTAAGCAAACTTTCGATTTCCATTGAGCTTTATGCCACTATCTTACCACCCAAATCAAGGTCGATATACATGTTAAAACTACATTAAATACTCCGATAAATGACATAACTTTTCTATAAATTCAATAGGAGTTCACTGCTATCATATTCTTAATAAGAACTCTCTTAAATCGCCACTTAATTTCTCTTTTAGGCTCCTTTAAAACCGAAAACTCAACTTTCATTGCTCCGATTCACATCAAACCTTTCCCTTTCGTTCCCTTAATTTCCCTTGGCTTTGATCTTCGCTCACTTCCGTTCTCGGCTTTATGTACTCCACTTTCGATCCGAAACTAGAACTCTCGAAAGCCACCGGATGCGGGACTCACCAAATCACAGTCTATCTCACAGTTCTCACGCTGGAAAACTTTGCGGCCAATTAAGCCAAATCAAGTGCGAACAATTGAGGCCCAATTACTTTGCCGACTTAGTTCTGTTTGTTCCGATGAACTCTACTCGGGCCCAGATTAGATAGGGGCGATAGGCGACACTCGAGTGGCCCGGAATGAAATCAATTATAGGAGTATATAAAAACGGCATTATCTGGGGGCCAGGGCAGAGATAAGACCTAAAGTTCGTATAGTGGCCATAATTTAGTCATCAGCTGGTTTTGGGTGTGAAATCATGAGTGGGAATGCAGATAAGATCGCTGCTAGGGGTGGCATTCAAGTGATTTGGGAAAGAATTAAAGAACCAATTGGGAAACTCAGTATTCCAAAGAAATATTTTGTAGTCTAAGTCTGAAATTAACATATTATAGGTAACGAACTTCCATCTCTAAATCAAAAGCTAAACGAACACTAAGCGGCAGTCGGGGACCCAGACCGAGACAATCGGCATTCCGCGGACCAAAGCGTAATTAAAATATGGCTTATATCGCACTAAGCATCAGCAGCGATCGCAGTCAGAGTTATATTTTATATACATATATATTTACGGTTGAATTCTTCCAAGAACCGCGTTGGCTTGACCAGCGTTTGCCACACATTTGGTCATTCGGGCCCAGTTGACCAGGCCATGAGCCATGATTGGATCCGCGGGGAGAGACCCCCAAAGGCAGACAACTTGCCATAAATTGACAATGGCCAAAGACAGTTGTAGCCGCAGTCCCAGCAACAACAGCAACTGCAGCAGCGCCAACAGCAATAACTGCAACAGCTGCTGCTGCAGCAGCAACACCTAATGAATTGTTAACTGCTCGAACCCAATAAAGAGAGGGAAGCACACTGGGGAAAAAGAGGCTTGGAAAAATATATAGCAATACAATAATAAACTTGATACCAATATAAAGTGTACTTATAGAGGTAGATTATACATTACATCATTTAACCACAAAAGACTGTTTCGTTTAAATAATATATGCTATACTCAACTTTCTGATTTTATTTTATTTTTAAATTTTTTTTAAATTTATTTTTTTATAATATTTGAATTTTTTGAAAATATGATTTTCATAATAATGCAAGTATTTTATAATTTATTTATCGTTAAGATTATGATTCTGGTTGTAATCTTTTTTGGAGAACATTAAAATTCCCAAGTTGTTATTCTGGGTTAAAGCAAATTCGAGAAGTGGTTTATAAATGGTAAACAAAAATTATTTTAAATGTGTAAAGCTAACCACAAATGCAGTACCCCAAGTCGAAATATTTAACCAATTTTTCCTATTTTTTTGTGCTTGAGACAGAAAGAGAGGACAAGCCGGCGTCACTTTTGGCACACGTGAATGCTGGCCAAGTGGCCAGGTAATCGCTGCCAATCTGGCGACAATAGCAATAACCATATTGACTTTTAACCAACAGCAGAAATATTTCCACTGGAGACCAGGAGACCGGAGGGGAAGTCGGAAAAGCGGAGGGGCCTAGGTATATCGAGGCAGGCCGCAAGTTGGCAACCGCGAAAACACAGAAAACAATCACAATATGTGGTCCAGAGCAACCCAGTTTAAGTTGGGGGGTTTGAGGGGTCCCGTGTCCCAAGAGGGGTAAGAGGGGTTCGTGGGCAGCCGAGACAATGAATTGTTTAATTTGTTGTGGTCGTGTCGGGCTTTGACAAACTTTAATCGGCCGGCACAGGAGATATGTCTCGGCCAAGGAGAGCGGGGGTATGCGACAGGCACTGATCTAGCCGGAGAAGGGGCAAGTGCAAGCCATTATCCCCTCCTTTTTACATACAATGTAACACTCGTATTATTATTATTAAATATTCTGGCCATCTTTTACAGTTTTCGCAACTTTCCAACAGCCCAAAATGGCTTATGATCAACATTGCTTTTTCCTGATTAAGGCACTCCCATTACTCTTGTAATCCCCGACCCGTTGTGTAACCCCAAGACCCTTATCCCCCGATCCCGCACCACAGTTCCAGGGTATCCACGTCCACTCACTCGGCAAACATTTGTCTGAATGTCGCACTGAAAACGAAAACATTGCGAATTCCTTCGCCTTTGCCATGAACCGGCAGAAGTCAACGGAGCTCCCACTCTCCCCCGACTGTGCCACCTTCTGCCCCGCAAAGCAAGAGGGGAGCTAAAACAAATAAAAAATAAATGCACAGAAAAAAATACAGATAATACAAATAAAAAAGCAGCTGCAAGTAGAGTGCGACAGATGGCGACATGGAACATGGACACGAAATGAAGTCGGCGGACTCAGAGGACCAGAGCGGAGCTGGGCCAAGACTCAAGGAACCCCTTTGTTGGCTGGGTTTTCAGTGCAAAGCAATTAGAGAAGTGGTTCACCAATGCAGGAGCTTGGGAAAAAGAAGGAGACCGAGGCGGAAAAAAACGAAAGTTATCGTGGCTCCGAAAGTGGGGACAAATTTTGGGGAACATGCTAACATTGTGTCGCCACCTCCCAACCACTGGAACCACCCAACCGCCCTCTCTTGTGATCTGCCACCTTGTGTCCAATACAGTCTTTCCTAACTTAGTTCAACTTCGAATCATTTCAAGGATTTTCCTTAGGTAAAATACAGATTTAGAGCAACCATGTTACACCTATTAAATTGCTCCTTGAGTCCTTGGGCTATAATAATTTTAGTTGAATCAGATGAAAAGCCTGAGAGTTGTTACACATTAAAATTCTTTTATTTCAATCCCATTCGCACACGCACCCAGACTTGCCGGAGAATTTCTCGAGTCTCAAACCTTGGTTTTAAACTTTTATTTTATAAATTTATTTTTATTTTATTTTTAAAAATGGTACAGAGTCCTGCCAAAGCGAGTCACTGAAAAACGTACTTGCCTTTTATTTTACATACATAGCTTTACGAACCGGGTATCTCGCAGTCGAGCACACTCGACTGTAGCTTTCATACTTGTCAGGAGATGTTAGATGACATCAAATCGGAAGTTCATGTTTAACACCTACCCTTTGTAATAATCGTTTTTATTAGTTCTAAGTTCAATCATATTTAACTTGCTGAAAGTTCCCCTTGAGGGGGCTCGACTGTATTTGTTTTCTGTCGCCTTTTGAGTTGTCGCTAACGAAATTTGTCTACAACCCATAAACATTTTTGGCTCCAATCCACAACTCCCAGTCCCCCGCAAACCCCGCCATGCAAGCCCCTTCCCCTCGGCGGCATTCCTGAGCATATGATAAATGTTTCGTGTTTGTGTCTGCTTTTGCGGCTCGAACACGTTTCCCCGTGTTCTGCGATCGCTTTGGGGTCCCCACCACATTACACATGGCACACACCGAAAGGCCATAAAGCTCTAAAGTAAAAATAAAATTAGAGAGAGAAAAGATTAAGGAAAAACTAGACCCGATTTGCCACGCCTTTCCCGCCAGTTGTTGTGACTGACCCGCCAATGAGCAGAGGCAGTAACTCTTTCGGGCGGTGACAGGTGGCGAGGCTGTAAATAACCCACAGTCACACCCCCAGAGTGGCTGATCAGTGACCAGGGGCCTAAGTGGTGCTGGAAAACAGAAAACACAAATTGAGGGAACCCAATTGGCAGCAGGAAGGCCTAAAGATGAATGGAAATGGCTTATTCAGATTGGCTGGCTGGCGTCTGTCTTTAGAAGTAACTCTAAATAGGCAACTCTTGCATGGCTATTAAGTTTAAAGGGGATCATAAATATAGCAACCTAATAGCACATATTGTGCCGCATTTCTGTAAGTTTTCCATTTGATTTCAGATTTATGAGAATCTAGCTTTCAAATACCTCTTTTAATACCCAAACTCGCTTCAAAGAACCCCTTGCCACGACTCTGACATTAACCCACTGCTAAATGGTTACAGTTCCCCCTTCGAAGTAGTTTCTTTAATTAAAACCTACTGTATGGCTCAAGCGCAGACTCCAGGCCATGCAGCTCAAGTCTCTTAATTAACTCAATGTGCCACGGAAAATTAAGCACTCTCACATGACGGCCGCCGATTCGGAGATACAGATGGAAGCTGCTAATATGCCCATCAACAGTATTTCACTCCCAGCAAGGTTAATTAACAGAAATTACTCACATAATCGAGTGTGAAAAGCGCGCCAATTTGCGAAAGTCGAGATTCATTGGGCACTCAGTGATTCCAGGCTCGTCCATTCGAATTCATCCGAATCCATTCAATTCACTTTCGGAGCTGAGCCGAGATGCCGAGATGCCAGATACGAGCAAAAACAAGTGGATAACTAAATGCGTGTTAAAACAAATAAGCGGAATGATGTGAAAATGTTTTGAGTCTGAATTTGAATTTGAATTTGAATTTGAATGGAGCGGAAGCGGAGTTTGACAAATGACAACAACAAGAGCCGCAGCGGCAGCGGCAGGCGCACAACCGAGTGGAAAATTCGGAAAATTGTTTACCAATGTTCGAGATTAGCACTTGGCTCAAAAAATTGCACAATGCCCGATTGGGGCAGCGGGGAGGGCAAGGCGGCCGCCGAAACTGAGGCATAAACCATCAACTTTTACCCGCCAACCATAGCTGCCTTGATACCCTGGCAGGGGGCATATGCATCTCCACCAGTTTGATGGCACTTTCGCAATTAGCTTCCCCACACGGACTTAATGTCTATTTTATGCCTGAGACTTGTGCCGGAAAAATGCGCATTAAAAGCAACAATTTCCAATCGGAGAGCGTCTTTTAATCATTGTAAAGCGTCTTTACTAGGTACAGGATATAATTCTTCCTAATTGCCTGGACTTTTACTTCATTTTGGAACTGCAGTCTTTGGGCCAAGGTATTTCCTGCGTCGTTCCTGTCTTCCTGGACGGCAGCCTTTCGCCAAACACTCTCCGCAGACAACCTCGGAGCTGTCTCCAGTGATAAATCAGCACCGAGCTCCGAAACCCCAGAGGAAAATAAACCAAATGATTCCCAACAAACAACTCCCACAAACTCCGCAGTCGCACGACATTTTTTCGGAGCAATTCGCTCGTTTTTTGACCGGGGGCGTCTCGCATAACAATTCATTATCATTAATTATATTTGCACTCAAATTGCACAAACGGAAAACGAGGAAAACTCGAACTGCGACAACTCCCGACTCCCGACTCCCGACTCCAGACTCGGGCTGAGCATGAAAAATTGAACAATGTCGATTAAATTGAAAACAATTTTACGCTGCAAAATTTCAATATTTCCCGTCATTCGCCGTTAGGCCAAGAGCAGCTCCAGCTCTGGGCCGGCATTCCCGACCCGAAAAATCCGAAACCCAAGCCGAAATCCGGAGAGGGGAAATATGGCTCATAAAGCATCACAGCATCAACATCGGCCACAACAATTTATTGGTCGCATTAACCCCGCCGAACTCTCTCACTTTTCTGGGCCGCCCAGGGGTTACAGGGGGTTTTTCCAGGGGGGTTTCTCCGGGGGAGTCGCAATCGATGCGAGTTGTGAAAATATCATTTACAGGCAATTTGTGAAAAGCAACAACCAACGGCAGCAGCCACAGCCAGGCTAACTGCAAGCTCTGCGAAATTTGCACGAACAACAAGAGGGAAAAATAAGAAACAAAAACAAATGAACGGCGTTTTACTTTAAACAACAAAAACAAGGGGGACGGCAGCGGCAGCGGGCGGGGTATCTGTGGTCAAGTTGTTAAAGTCGGAAATGGGCACAAACGTCGATCGTCAGCGGTCGACAACAGCCGCAACGGCGGACGACAACGTCTCCAGGCGATAATTGGATCCCTTTCCAAGTCGGTCTCGGAGTTACGGAGCTACGGAGCTACGGAGCTACGGAGCTACGGAGTCAAGGGGCAGCGCGGGAAGAGTTCGACTCGGAACGAGATGGAAATTCAATATACTTCATTTTCGGTCGAGTGGGAAATGTGCCTCTTGATGGGTGCCAGCATAAATAAGTCAAGGCGGTGGCGGTGACTGTAAGTAATGGCTAAATATGATTTACTCAGGTAAGGAAAATTATTGTCAATATTTTATATAATATATTGTCTAAGAGAATCGCAAGCAAACTACTTAGCTTTCGTTCAAAGTAAACGCAAACATCAAATAAGCATAATACTCCCAAGAGATTATTATTCCAGAGTTAATCTATTAAGTGAGCAAGTTTAGATTTTTTACTTTATTATGTATATATTATATTAAATTTAATAAATTATAATTTTTCTTAAATCAGTTTCTATTTTTTAATTCGATTCATTCCATTCTTTTTTAGTTTAATTCTGTTTATTTCTGGTCATATCTTTCCATTGCTGATCATTTCCTTTCATTTCTCTCCAATTCTGTTAATTTCTTATATTTTTTGTTCATTTCTTATTATTTCTGTTTGTGTTCTTATCATTTCTGTTTATTTTTTATATTTTCTGTTCATTTCTTATAAATTCCATTTCTGTTCAATTCTGTTCATTTCATATAAATTCTGTTCATTTCCTATTATTTCGGTTTTTGTTCTTATCATTTCAGTTAATTTCTTATAATTTATGTTCATTTCTGTTTAGTTTTGTTAATTTCTCTTAAAATTATTAACTTGTTTATGAAATAAAGAACAGTAAATGTGCATTAAGTATATTCTCAACTACAGCTGCAACTGTACTCTCCCTGACTAAATTGATTCATTCAGTTTCTTTTTAGATTCCTAAGCGTAATTCTAGAACCCTTTTGTGCCAAGCACTTAATACCTGACACATTCTCTTATTCGTCTTTATAACTCTTTTGTTTCTTGGCTGAAACCTAATCCGAAAGTGCAAAACCAGAGGCGGAACAAACAGTTCTGTCAGGTGAGACTGGGAGTCAGTAAACGCAACATTTCGGCTGCCTTAGCACGGACAAGGGAAATATAATGAAAACAAAAGGCGAAGTCAAGAGCTTTTCAAAGAACTGTCCTCCGAAAAAAGAGATATCAGTTCGAGTGTTTCGTGTGAAAAAGAACAGACTCGAACGAAATCTCCACTCGAGTTCATTATCGAAGTCGTCGAAGTCCCCGGCGGAAAGTGAAAGAGGAAGGAGGCGGCGTGGCGGTGTGGCGGAGTGAAGTGAAATGCATTCGAAATGCAATAGAAAGTGAAATGCGTTGGCAAAACAAAACCGACAACGGAAAATCTCCTCCACCAATACCAAGCTCCCAGTACCTCCATAGACACCAAATGAGCCGCGAGATGCTGGCGATATGTGTTATGGCCGGACCCGAACCGGGCCCCTCTCCAACTCACATGACCTTGTTCGCAAATTCTGTTGACGTACATCGAACATGGGTGCCACCATCCCATCCCAAGCCGGGCCATGCCAGCCATCCGATCCACCTCGCCACGCCATCCTTGGCTCTTTTCCAGCCGATTGCCATCAAGAAATATTTGAGATTCACTTTCGGAGCCGGCAAAAGCAGCCGAAGCCAGCGAGTGCCTCCAAACCGAAGACAGTCAGCCCGGGCCGGGCAGAAAAACAATGCCTCCGCGCAGCACATTGACAACTCATAGATAAAATGCTTTTCTTTAAGTATGACGCGACTTCCAACTGCGACGGCCTCTTCTCAATGGGCATAAAAAACAATGACAAACTCTTCCACTGGCAGTGCTACTGTAGCTGGAAAGCGGAGACACACGAGGAAAGCCACCGAGCACACATGAGTCAAAAGAGTGGCCAAGGATTAATGCCGAGTTTTCTATACACTTCTTGGCTAAATCCTAGGACAATAAACCAAAATTTATCTTACTTGGCATTACGTCTTTTATTAATTTCTTTCAATTTGGGAAATAGTAATTAATCTTACTAATACACAACAAATGTTTCAGAAGCTCTTTAATTCCCAACTGGTTCCATCTAGCTTATTAGAAACCAAAAAATTAAGACAGATGTAATCTGTTTGGTAAGAAGGGTAATTTCAATGAAAAAGGAATACATTTCCATCACAATATTGAAGTTTTATGATGAAATACTCCTAAATAGCTTCGATAACTCTATAATTCCTAACTGGATCTAGCTAGTTAAAAAACTCTAACCGCTACTTAAGCGGAAACCGAAAACTGATGGTTGAGGCTATTTCTGAAACATAATGGTATTTTCAAAAAAATATTATATAATAGTATTATATATAGTATAATAGATAAATATATTAACCAGCACCTTGCAGGAAATCATTATCATCATCATCATCTTTGGCAAGGGTATCGAAAATTAATATTATTTATTTCTAAAAAATGGTGGTATTTTCTACGAAAATGAAGAAAATATTAAATAATATATTAGTATATAAAATAGATAATGTATTAACTAGCTCCTTGCAGGAAACACTATATCTTTGGGGAGGATATCGAAAATTATTATTTTCTTTTCTGAAACATAATGGTATTCCCTAGGAAAATTAACAAAATATTATATAATATAATAGTATATATAACAGATAAATATATTAACTAGCTCCTTGAAGGAAACGCTATATCTTTGGGGAGGGTATCGAAATGATCGTCAACTTGCTGGGGATATGTGTGGGCTGGCATTCGGCTGCGGCACTCGGCGGCACTCGGCGGCATCCAGCATTCGGCATTCGGCATTCGAGGCACCAAAGACTCGAATGAAATGCCACAGATTCGTTTTGATAAAATGCCAGGCAACAAGTTGGGGCCCAAAGAAAGAAAGAAAAAGTGAGAATCGGGGTAAGACGAGGGGCTAATGAGGGAAGAGACGGCGCAGGCCGGGCGATAAATCTTGCAAGCCAACTTTTGCCATTGCGATCGCAGAAATAAGCCGAGGAAGCGAGAGTGAGCAGGCGAAATACTCGCAGTTAGACGTTAGAAGAGCGGGGCAAGGGGATCGGCGGGATGACATGCGTAAGAGGCATTCATATAGTCGGAGTCTGTCCGGTAATTGGGCCAAAACGAGTGGGGGGGGCTCGCAGCGGCGGCAGGTCGGGCAGGTAATTGATATGTTTACAGCTCCATTTTATTCGCAACTCAATTAAAGCCGCGTCAAGCTGTGACAAGCCATAAACCGAGGAAGACAGTCCCACAATTAGAGTCCCGATTTGTTTGGTTTTGGTTTAGTTTGTGCGGTTCACTTTCGATTTCCATTTGGCTCCGCAGTGTGAAAGGTCCTCAGGTGATCACAAACCAGTGGATGGGTGATACTGACGTACGCTGCGACTGCTCTTCGCCAAATGAACCCAAAGTGATCGCTAACTATGAGATACGATCGCCCGATGGCAACTTGAAGTGATCTTCGCAGCGAGATACGATCAATTGGGCAAGAGATCAGCGGCGGATTGGTGGTGACAATCAACTGACAACAGTTGAGGCTTGAGCCGAAGATAATGTCGAGATCAGAGATTTATAAGAGATCTTCAGAGCAGTCGGCAGTCGGCAGTGAACTTCATTGCTTGAATACTCAAACCCAAACTATTTAGACATCATAATGCACACAGTATCTCAGATCGGTGGTCTTAATTACACCTTTTATTTGCCGGATTAATTGGGAGACTCATCAGAAATCAATAAGCTGCCTGGTTATTAATCAGTAATTAAAGGGCAAAGCTCTTAGCCCCAAGATCTCTGGGCCTGATAGAGATCTCAGGCCCAAGCTGACCTCCTCTCTGATCTTGATATTTGCGGCGGCGCCCGATCCCTCGCTCCCAATTGGCTTTTAATTGACCAACCCAAATTGCTCAGCATCGAGTTTTCCTTTATGATTTAGCTTGTGCATTTTTAGGTCGCCTGGCTGGGATTATGTAAGGCCTCCTCCCATGTGAAAAACCAGGCGCTCGCTTGACAGACTAACTGAGTGACTGCCTCGAACTGACTCATATATTCGAGTGATTGGCGGGGCGCGGGCACCCTAGATATGGCGTCTCGGGTTGCGGGAACAGAAACAAAGTCACTTTTTACTAGGAGCAATTAAAAAGGCATCAACGCACTGCTGGAGACAGGGAGGGAACGAGTTTACTTCAGAGTAACACAGAGCTGAAATCGAGATGCTTGTTGGAATTTTTCGGGGATCACAGGAGTCGTCGCAGGAAAGCCGGAGCGTGTCCCTGGCATCTCGAAAATGTTCGTTAATTGTGCAAATGCAACCAGTGGCCATTGTCACAGCTCGGGACTTTTACTTTGGCCACCAGACAAACTAGCCAGCTCCGCAGCACTTCCTGTGCCCCATCAAGCGCGGGACATGCAACATGGAATCGGCTTTTGTTGTTTTCGGTCTCGGATTCGGCTTCGGTTTGTTTTTCTCTAATGATTAATTGACTTTTGCACCCGAAACACGTTCGATCTTTGTTTGATCTTCGCTTCCTTCGGTGACTGCCTCCACAGCCCGCCGCCTGGTCTTTGCTCAATTGGGAAATTGCTCTTTTAATTTCCACCGACATTTCTGGCGGATCGTGTTTGGTATAAATATTTATGCATTTTGCCAAATGTGCATCTGTGCAGCGGCTCTTCGGCCTGTGATGGCAACGTGAGAGGAAATAGTTAAACACTAACTGGAAGGGAATAAGAGCTGTTACCCTTTAATGCGAGTACTAATAAGACACAGGACCCCACATTACTTGTCATGTAGACAACCCCTGTGTACTATATCTGCTATAGAAATAAAGCTCTCTCCTTAGAATTTCGTTTGATGCCACAAACTCTCCAAGCGTGTCACGATGCCATCTCCAGGCCAACTCACTCACTTGGCTCATTGTTTATGACGTTTATCACGGAGTCCGGGACGCCAGAGCCATGTGTGTGGCTGGCTGGGGTCTGGCTGGCCGCCGCTGCGGCTCGGCTCGCCTGCTTGCCACGGTTTGTTTCGGCTTGTTCGTGTGATTAATTTATTGTTCAATACAATTGCGTATGAATTATTGAGATAGCGTCAGAAAATGACATGCAACGGCCGCCGACGTCGCCTCGCTGCCTCGCTGCCTCGCTGCCTCAGGTGTCTTACAAAATCTCCCCTCTCGACCCGACCCCACCATCCTGCCCATCCATTCCATTCCAGTCCAATCCAATCCAAGTAGATCTCATTGTCTGATCTCAAGGCTGGGAAAAGCAAACGCAATACGTGCCCGTCGAAAAATACCCCGAAAAGTGCATTTCATAAGTGCATCTAGCAGATACTAGACACTCGAGCGAACTGTTCGCATTGTGTGTACTTGGTACGCGGCACTTTCACATTGGGTGAAACCATTGGCCGCAAGTGTATCTCTGGGCGGCTAATCATGGGGGTTAAGGCCTGCTCTTGGGCCGCAGCCTGAACTTGAGATTTCGGACACGGTGAAATCGTCCATTTGAGCCTATTTGGGTCAGGTGGCTATTTATCATCCCTCCCGCAGCACGAACGCCAGCTGGTCACATACCTAGGCCACTTCCTTTCCTAGGAACTAACACCCAACACCCAACACCCACCAGGTGTGTGTCCTTCCTGAATGTCAATGTTGAGCAGGGACCCCACACTCTAAGATCCGCTTGTGAACTCTGCCTTTAATGGATCGCTGACATGCAAACTACCTGGACTTTTTCACTAACTTGGCGAAGGTGTTTAGCTTTTGTCAGAGGGCTCGAAACATGTCGGATCTTAAACGGCTGCTTTGGTATCTACACCCTAAGAATCTATTTTCTATATTGTATTTGAAACACTATACAGTGCAGGCTGGTCGAACTCGGCGAGGGTATTCCACATACAAGTTCCCTCTGCCTTTCAAACTGGGCTGCAAAAATTCGCGGCCATCGCGTGTTTGGGCCAACTTTAAATAACGAAAAACAAACTGAAATAAAGCCGGTAACAGCGACGTTTGTTTCTGTGTTTCCATTCGATGCGACTGCTGTTTGTTACACCCAAAATTAGCCGGCTAAAGGTGGCTAAAGGTGGCTAAAGGTGGAGGCGAATGTTGAATTTTAATTAGCGGCACTTGTGTGTCTGTCCCGCACGGCCTTAAGCGAAAATTTAACACATTTCTAATACGCAGGCGACGGCACGACAGACCTTTTATAATTACGGAAAAACTATACCTTTTTTATTGTGCATTTTGCAGCAGCGCTTTTTGTTGTTAGTTTTCCGATGGGCGAGCGGTCAACGACCTGGCGCCGCAGACACTTTTCTCTCCGCATGCAATTTGCATTGTTAATTTAGCATTTTTATGTTTTTTATTTCTTTTGCCGAACGGTAATTAAATGGTCATAAATCAGCAAACCGTTTGGCATGCGAGGGCGGCATTCGATTGAATGTAAACCGACAGGCATTTAATGACACTTGCTGGCAAAGTGAAATTAAATTGGATGAGGCGGTGGAAAGTGGCAAGTTGCAATCGGAAAATGGGCAGAGTTTCAGGGGAAATTCGAACTTTAAACTGGCAAATAAGTTAGCAACTCCTTGGACCCAATCCCCCCTGTAAGAATCAGCTCCCTGTAGCACCCTCCTCCGTAGACTGTGAGCTCTCCGAGGCGAATTCGCACTCCCAGATGGACCACAGCATTCCGCGTGAGATTTGACAACTTGGCGCTGAGCAAACAACTCTCCAAATGCCTTTCCCCGCCTCCGCCCCGACTGCAGCTGCAATTGCACTGCCCGAGTCATTTGCATCTCGCTGCGGCCTGCGGCCTGCGGCTCGACAGTCTCCATTAAGAATGCAATTTGCAAAAGATCGTCGCCGCCGAGGCAGCAGCCCCAAAAAGCGAGTGAGTGGCGCAGGTTCCTGTGCGGAAAGCCACCTGACAAGTTGTTTTATTAATTTGTCAAGACGGTTTGGGCTGATGGGTGAAATTGTGGCCTCGGAGAGGCGGGATGAGCGGACAGCAGCAGGTGAAAATTAGAGAATCAGCGGCAGGCAAGAGAAGTTTCGGAGGAAAAAAGGCAGGCGACGAGAAATTGTGGGAAAAGTAAGTCAAATTGTGCGTATCCAAGAGGAGAACTTGAAGTCTGCGGTTTTCTCTTGGCTTTCTTCATTTTCCATTAGCCTAAATCGCTCTCGGTTAAATTACTTTTCTTTCTTATATATTAAAAGTTTGCCTCAATCCCTTTTTTGACAGTTCAAGGTCACACTATCATGGAAAAAAGTGTCACACGTCTTTGCCGAGATAAGGCCACACTTATTGTTATTAGACTGGAAGCTTGTAGATATTTATCCCAAAATCTCAATAAGAAAACTTATTTATTTTCCCAAAAGCCGCCACAGATTTTCTGTGAGTGGGAGTAAAAAATGACATGATTTAAATTTCATTTTGTACATTGCACATTCGCTTGGCCAAGGCGGACAAGGAGACAGGCCGCCGTCCAGTGACGCCGCTGACCAGTGACAGTAGCCATCGCCAGGACGCCCACTGCAGCTCGGCGGCCTCCCGTGCTCCCCCTCCTCGCCGCCGGTTGCCGTTGCATGTTGCTTCTGTTTCCACGCCGGCGACAAGTGAATGTGGCTTTAAGGAGACGCAGGCAGACACCCGCATTGATTTCGGCCTCCTCATCAACTCAACTCAGCTCGGCCCCCCGACGCCGACTCCCACCTGCTTTCCTCCTCCTCCTCCTCCTCCTCCTCCAGTTTGGCATTTCATTTCCATTTCCATTTCATTGGACTCTCTCTGTGGCAGGCGGGCTTTAATGAGTTGATTTCTGTCTCGTTTCGAAAATTGCAGTCTCCGCCGCCGCCTCCGCCGCCGCCTGGGCTCAGGCTGCAAGGTGAAAAGTCCGCCGTTGTTTGAGGAGGTTAGGTTAATGTTAATGTTAATGACGTTTTTAAGCGACATGACGTGATGCGGCCACTGCTGCCAGTTACCAGTTGCCTGCTGCCAGTTGCCTGTTGCTAGTTGCTGGTTGCTAGTTGCTAGTTACAGGTTGCTGCTGCTTCTGTTAGGCAGTTTTAATTAATTTAACTGATTGTTGCGGTGGCAAGCGTCCGAGAGGCGCAAGGCAGAGACCCTCAGGGACCGCCGACAAATGATTAACATGGCCGCAGATGATCGCTAACGAGCGGAAATCAATCAATGGCCTTAACTGGCAAGAAAGGTAGTACCGGGAAATTGGATTGGGATAAAATAATCCTTGAAATCACACTTCTATCAGGTAACATTCACCTGTGGGCAAGCAAAGCTCAGTCCCCTCGGCTGGAGTATGCAAACAGGATGCCTCCGAAGAGGGATTGTAAGTTTTCCCACATTAACTTGAATGGTTTCATAGGACGCGGCCACACGAGTGTTCCTCCCTGGAAAAAGCATTAAAGCAAAGTCAAAGTCATGGGTCCTTCCTAGCCGACAGCTCCTTTTATATCAATGTCACTACCTGACAGCTGGCAAAAGTTTCCCCCGTCTCCTCTGGACTCGGAAAATGCATTGTCAGAGAGTGTCGACTAATTTTTATTGATTTTGGCTCTGCATGCTCTTGTTCCGCGCAACTTCAGCTTGAATATTAAATGCGGGATTCCCCTTTCCCCCGTTCGAGCTCTGTCTGGATGGGCAAACATTGCCATGGCAATGGGTAGTGGATTGTGGATAGTGGGTAGTGGAGGAGCTATAGAACCCGTCTAGGACCGCCATGAACTTGACCCTCCCCCATTTGCCACATTTCCCCGTCTGCGTCCATCACTCAAGCCAGTCGGAGGTAGGCCATCTCCTCCTCGTCTGGGATATCTATTCAAAACTAATTACACGCCTCAAATGGGCGGAGGGCGTGTGCCATTCCACCTCATTTCCCCCGCTTCTCTGCACCATTAGTCAGCTGTTTTGGGCGGGTAAATGCAGTCATGGATACGTTTTTCCTTTAGCTTTTCAGTTTTCCCATACAAAATGCACTGCGAATGCACTTATCATCATCGTAAATGTTTATGTTTTCCTAACGGTCTCCAGCAAATAGATCAGGCCGGAAAATCGGGGAAACGCCCTCAGCATTCAATTAGAACTCGATTTCTGATCGATAAACACACCGAGTTCGAGGTGCGACCGAGGCAGAACTTTAATGGCTCAATTTGAGAAATCAATTTTGAGGTGTGCTGCCTTATTGGGAAAGTTTAATTACTCAGCTTCTGAGCTTCTGGGTTGTGAAAATATCATTGGATATGGTATTTGGAAAAAAAAGTCTTTGAGTAATATATGTCAAGAGCATGATCTATTATTTGTAATAATTATAATCCCTACATTTCATTCAAATAATAATTTGTGTATCTCATTAATAGCCCCTTTTTCCGACAGCTCTTCAGTTTACTTTTTTTAGAAAGCCACCTCGTATCCCTCGTTTGATTTATGCCTAAGAGATTCCCGATCTGGAAGTGCTAATGATGCAACGAGTCTCTTTCGCGATCTCTGGCGGCGATAAACTTATCAAACTCATTTGGCTCGCGTGTTTCTCTAATTAATTGTAAGCCACAACATTGTTTCCGACCAATCTTTCTTGCCAGAGATTGCTTACAATGTCTGAGGGCGGCCAGCAAACCCTTTGCGTTCCATTTCGCAGCGGATTAAGCAAGCCTGTGTGCCGCCTCTTAACTGGGTCAATTGGAAAGTCGGCTATATATCGCCGGCGCTCTCCGCTCCTCAGTTTTTGCTCTTATCTCCGATGGGGAAGTGCGTGCCGCCAAGCCACGCACCGCCAAGTGGAGTGTCGGAACTTGAGGGCAGACGGACGGACAGGTTCAGGGGCAGGTAACAGGCCATCCGCGGCGGGGTGTTGGCCAGGTTGATGAATGGTCTTGGTTTACTTGGGAACAGGTTGCGGCCAGCAGACGGAGGAGAGCTCCGTTCTGGGTGTGCACAGAGTTCCATAAAATTGAATTATACGCAGTACTCGAAACGCGAAGTTCTTTGGAGTCTTTAAAATCGAAACTTGCTGGTAACTTTAAGTACTAAAAATGCAGTTTTTACCAGACTTTCACACGCCTCGTACTCTGGGGAGAATTTATGGGCAAGGTTTCAATGAGAAAGTGAAGCATGTTTCATAAAGGTTTTAGTTCAATTTAAGAGGCCACAACCTACATAGGATTACTAAGAGGTACTGCAGTTGGTTTCCTCCCCAAGTATATGCTTCCTGAGAAGTAATTCCACCCATTTAACCTTCCGCATCTTAACTGTAGTGAGAATTATGCCCCAACACGGGGTCTTACTCAATGATTTCTCGATAAAAAAAACTCAAGAAGAGCACCTCTAACAAGCATTTTTTCCGTTTCGCTTGGCTCAGAGCCAGACCCATTAAAAGTACTGTGATATTATGCAGCTTGACTTTGGTAATGAAATATTCAAATGACAACCAAGCCGAAGCGAGTTGGGCAAGACCTCATCACACAGCGCAAGTATAGAAAAGCAAATTCAATTTTTAATGCTAATTGCGTGCCAAGAGCATTACACGGACAGACGGACAGATGGACAGACGGACAGCCTAAGCGGAACGACCCTGAGTGGGGCCCATGGAATCCATATCGAATATCGAATACTGATCGAGATGGGTTAGTTATTAACTGAGTTTATTGTGATGTAAGAGTTAAAACAATATAGAAATTTAGTGTAGTTAAAGTACAACCTTCAGCATTTAGTAGTAAATAGAATTATAGTTCCCTCAAGGCAGATAATATCTAGTAAATAGGCTGTACAAATCGGGAGAGTCCCTTCCGATTCAGGAGATACAGTAAGCCATATAAAAAGATCTGAAAATACATATAGATATAGCAGTGAGTGCCATTCAGCGCCCCGATGACTCTACCCAACCACCAAGGGGCGATATTGGGGGGCAGCTTTTAATTGCGAGGGAGGGGGGAAAATGCACACAATGTGGGCGAGATGAGGCGGAAAAGTGGGGGCGTGCGTGCCGGAGCTCCGTGAGGGGACCCCTCGTGGAGCGCCCAGACATAAATAAAAAGTTCAACAGAGTTGCGACATTAAACAAACAGAAAGTGCAGTGGCCATTGACAAAGTGTGGAAATGCGGGGCTGTAGGTAGAAGCAGCGCCACAAGTGACCATTAAAAGCAATTGAGGCGCCACGGCAACAAAAAAATAAGTAAAACTACACAAATAAAAAGCGGGAGAGGGAAACCAGCGCTTGATGTCTCCATTAAAATAGCAAGCTCTGCGTGGGCTTAGCCCCAACCACAGAGGGTCTTCAGAGTTTTCCGAAAACACAAAAAACGGGCTGTGGAAAACCCTGCAGCCTAAGGTTAAAGGCTTCCCTCCGCTCCGCGCTATTTGCATCCCTGGACTCCTCGATTTTCCCATAACTGCTCGGCCGCCAAAAGGAAATTAATTTATAAAAAACAATTTTCTGCGCTGGCCAGCTTTTCCGTTTTGTTATTGTTTTTGGGGCCATGGGAAGCAGGAAAAGCGTGGAGCGGCATTGCGTGGAGCTTTTCCCTCTGCAATTTCCCCCGAATGCACACATTGTTTGCAAAATTGTTTTTGTTGCTAGCGCCTGGCTCGTGTTTTGTTTTTATAATGAATTGGTTTTGCCGCTTCTTAAAGTTTAATTTGAGTTGCTGATATTGTTTTTAGCAGTTGCCGCAGTTATAAACTGGTTTCTGCGCCTAATTGAGACATAACCGTGGCTTCCAATGCATTTAACATTTTCCTTGGGAATTATGTCAGTTGGCTAGGCCGTGGAAAAGAGCGGGAAGGGGGGGAAATCGCAGGGAGTGGCCTCTGAATTGGTTGCAGTTTCTTCCTTGAGTTGCTTGGATGTTACCAACAGCACGCACTATTATGGCACGGAAGGGAGGGGAAAGGGGACAGGGAGTTGGAGGGTGTGTTTGTTGTGGGAATGAGGGTGCCCAGTGCACATACACACATATGGTATGGCCTAATATCTCCTGTATTGTTTGCAAATATGAGAAATCGTTCGCTTCACCTTAAATATGGGGCGGGAACAGCCCAGATAATTACCCCAAAAAGTTGTTCAACGTATTTATTATTTTACTCCCAATTATAATTGTATTTCATTAACAGATCTATGTTCTATTGTTGAAATTATGGCATTAAATACTAAAGAATTCGCTGTAGACCAAAAACCCGTTTGAAGCAAGTTTATAACAAATGCTAGATTAATATTCTATATTTTTCTCCTTTATTAATCACTAATTGCTGATTTATATGGCCTTAATGATCTATAAAATATATTATGAAGTCTGCTACTTTTGTCATTGAATTGAAATTTAGGCTGAAACGAATTCAGAAACCAGTTTCCTGAAACTTCTTTGATCATTAATCCACATTAATCTCTTGAGCAATTGCTATAAATAAAGATAACATCCAATTCTTGTCCAGCAAACTGGCAGAATGGTGACACATGCGGGTGTCCCGCTCCCCGAACTCCTTCCTTTGATAACCCCGCTCCTCCACTTTGCCTCAATTAAGCGGCCCGCCCTCAGCGGGAATTGCGAACTGTCAACATATCACAAATGTTTACTTTTATTTATTTTATTTGTTCGTTTTTCAATTTGTTTCGGTTTGCTTTGGGTTCTGGCTTCTCTTTTTCGAGGACCGAGCACGACAAGATCCAAATTCTGACATCATTCGGGGCTCGCACATAGGTTCCCAGGGTTCCAATTAAGCTCAGGGAGTGCCCGTTCCCGAAAGCGAACTCCGCTCGAGAAATCATATTAAATTGTATTAGCAAATTTATTGCATTTAACCCAAAGACATGACAGCAAGTCCCGAGCTCCGCGAGACCACGCACAGGCCACGACACACCTCGGGGGGAGTTGGAAAACCTTAGAAATAGCAGGCGAGATGTCAAATTGGCAGACAAAACAGTTACAAGATTTGAATGGCGGGCGGGTGATTGAATGAGCGACTGATCGACTGATCGACTGATCGACTGAGTGAATGAGTGCATGATTGACTGAGTGCGCGAGTGAGTGTCAGTCTCTCCTGCGCCCCTCTGCGAATGCAAATGCTTTCAAGCCGTTTGCCAATGCAATTGGCAAACAAGGAAGCGAAGCGGCTGCTGTCAATTCAAAATGATCCGCACAGACAGGAAAAAAAGAAAAAGGAGCGCGAGGGGGCCTGCAGCAGCGGGGCAAGAAGCGGAGGAGAATCCTCAACCGGCTGACAGACGCCATAAAAATATATAAACAAACCGCTGCGGTAAGACGAAGATTTAGATACTCCTTTCCTACATTTTCATTAGATGGTATTCATATTTCTATAATTATTTGGATAATGTATTAACCCAACTTAAGCAATTGTACATTAAAAAGCTCTTAAACATACTAATATTATTTTTCAATTAATAAATAATACATACATGGCTTCAAACTCTTGTTGTTTAGTATTTAACCCTTTGCCTCGCTTAGAAAGCCCTGGCACAAAATCTTTTCTACCAAAAAGCTCACTCTATTGATGAGATTCCACAGTTTCTCATTGAAAGAGTATATAAGGCGAACACACAAGAAACTAATGAAAATGCAAATGGCAAGCAACAGTCGAGGAAAACAGGCAAAACTCTTCGATTCGCAAAAAGCGTTGGATTTGTTCAGGTGGCCCACCTCAGTCTGGTCTGGTCTGGTGCTACAACTCCAGCTCCAGCTCCTGGCTTAGTGGGTCAATGAACCAGCCTCGAACCACACCTCATCTCTAGGGCCAACTGGCCAGACCCCGATACATCTGATAAACGATGCGAGGCGATTTCATAACTGACCCTGACACGCCCCACGGAAAGAGGGCGACGGCGGCTCTTAATGATCCACAATTAATTTGATGCGGCTCTCGGCGGGGCAAGGTAAAGGGATTTAGCCTTTTGATAAATCGTTCGAGATCTTCTCTTGTCTAAATGGGGATCGGTTAAGGAATTTGTGTAGAATGTTGCAACAATCCCAGCGAGCACGAATATCTAGCTTCAGGCGAGATTGATAGATTGGAGATGTTAAGAGATTAGAGATCTTTTTGGATTGTATCTCCCGTTAGGACTCAGACGGTCGATTGATTATTATCACTTACTAAAATATGCCTGATGCTATTCAAAAAATCTAGTACTCCGTTTTCAGCAGAACTGGGAAGGCGATGCTCCTTCTGTCAGCTTCCCCCTTGTTCTGAGACCGAGAGCTGTAGCCTTGGCTTAGTTACAGTTCATCAAACGGACTGGAAGGTCTCTTATTTTGTACGTTCGCACTTTTTGGATAAAAGTTCACTTCGAAATAGATACACCCAAGTAGGAGAAGTCAGCTAGAGAGGAGGTTCAAAGACAAGAGGTAGGAAAATAGAGTTTTGTATTGTGTACTGCCCCTTAACCGACTTGAACTCAGCCATGGAAGACGACGGCGACACCCAGTTCGATACCGTGGACTCGGGGGCCTCGAAGACCTTCCCGATGCAGTGCTCGGCGCTGCGCAAGAACGGCTTCGTGATGCTGAAGGGACGCCCCTGCAAGATCGTGGAGATGTCAACCTCGAAGACCGGGAAGCACGGCCACGCCAAGGTGCACCTCGTGGGCGTCGACATCTTCACCCAGAAGAAGTACGAGGACATCTGCCCCTCGACCCACAACATGGATGTGCCGCACGTGAAGCGCGAGGACTACCAACTGACGGACATCAGCGACGATGGCTACGTTACCTTGATGGCGGACAACGGCGAGATCCGCGAGGATCTCAAGATACCCGACGGAGACCTCGGCGGGGCACTGCGCTCGGAGTTCGACGACGGCAAGGACCTGCTCTGCACCGTCCTGGCGGCCTGCGGGGAGGAGAGCGTCATCGCCATGAAGACCAACAACGGGTGATGGGAGCATTTTTTGGGGAGTTTGTCGGAGAGATCTCCAAGCGAATACAAAGCGAGAGTTTATCAAAAACGAACACACATCACACATAAATAAAAGGCGGCTCGAAATATAATGCTTTTCTAGAATATGTACTGGGTGGCTGAGACATTTAAGAGAATTTATATGGATTATTTGACCTTTTAGGCACTCTATTCCATTTATCCCATAGACAGAAATGGTCAGGGCCACATGATTGCTGTCAATTAATCATTGTTGATCAATTTGATACAAAATAACCCGCAGAATAAGTTTGTTTCCCCAATTCAACTCATTAAACCGCTTAGAGCATCTTAACAAAATAAATTTGGTACAGAAATAAGGCCCATTTCTTGATGATTTCTCGGTATTCCAAGCTTTGAAACAATTTTCTACATTGTCAGGGGGCCACTGTGGAGCAGCTGGCCATGCCCTCCCTCTCATCCCATCTGGACATCGAAAATGCCGTCCGACTTCTGGAGGAGTCTGTGGCGAGGCCTGGGCTCGCTCACAGTTCCACCCCAGGTCTCGGGGAACAGCATTGTCCTGGCGACCGAGCCCGCGAGCCAGGTCTCTCTCCAAAGGGCACAGATCAGGCCACCGAAGGTCTCTGTGAGTCGCCATGTGGCTTTCACGCCCAGCACCTTGGCCCACCAGCAATCCCGCAGGGTGCTGAGGCAGGCGGAGACCTCGGCCTTCCAGAACTTTCTGCGGGAGATGTTCGACGGCTACTACGAACTGAAACTGTCCGAGGAGCGGAGGAGACACGGTTGGCCGCCCGATCGGCCGCTCGGCAGTCGGCGACTGGCCTTCGACGATCTCGTCCGGCTGCACAAAGTGGCCAATGACATGTGGCGGAAGATGGGCGTGGAGCGGAAGCACAAGTACAAGCAGTTGGCCAAGGAGGCAGTGCGTCGGCGCAGGCTGCGACTGCCCCCCGATCCCTTTAGGATACCGCCGAACGTCAAGAAGTCGTACATGGAGCTACTAAAAACCAAATGGAATGTTCATTCTAGAGCTGGCTATGGAAAACCAATAACTGCCTTCAATAGTTCCGCCAAATCGCTTTGTGAAACTGACCTAAAACATAAAAAAGGTCATACAAATAATATACAATAAAGAAACAAGCGCTGAATTTTGTTGGATTTTTAAGAGATGCACTTTAAACCATGTGCACGTCTTAAAAAATGCATCAACATAATCGCATCTACACAAATCTTTCGTTTATGTTTCGTAAACGGTTTGAGTAAACCCAGTCGCTGTGAGCTTTAGACACCATTTGATATGCATCCTCATCTCTCTGAGCAGTTTAGCCTGAGTAATGCTTCCTACGCTCCATAGCCGGACGGCTGGAGGGACTGACCGCATCTGCATGCGATTAGCATACGGATTACC
This sequence comes from Drosophila pectinifera, assembly GCA_008042775.1. Lineage (NCBI taxonomy): Eukaryota > Metazoa > Arthropoda > Insecta > Diptera > Drosophilidae > Drosophila > Drosophila pectinifera. The sequence goes on from VNKC01005166.1 coordinate 102,683, forward strand.
CCGTCTATATCCGGCCTACGTGTGCATAATTAGCCGCTCTCTAATCCGCCTGCGCTTCTCCCATCTGCCAAGTTGGGAAACTCAAAGGGAAACATTTCTCTGGTCGGCGGGAAGTCCGTGACGGGTGTCGATTAGGAAATAGTTAACTCACCTGAAAGAAACGGGGAAATAAATTGATTAGTCGAGTTTGTAGTAAGGCTAATGCCTAATGGTGTTATCTAAATATCATATAAAATACTATGTTTGAAATATCAAGCCTATATACTCTGCTCATCAGTAGCTGCCGATCACAACCTATAAATAAACCGAAATTCAAGGAGTTCTCCATATCTCAACTCGCTTCCCAAAGGCCCCACATAAACGACTCAATTCCACACCTAAATCGAGGCCATTGCAACTCGGGGCTGGCTGCAGAGCTCTTAAAGAACTTAATTGCTGCATTTTCTGGGCGAGATCGAGGGGCGGTGGTTTAGTATACATTAGAGAGGGGCGGTGGCGTGGCATTAATCACACATTTGTTCACACATTTCGGCTGTAAAGTCGTCGTCGTCGTCGTCGTCGTTGTAACTCGCCCCAACTTCGATCCGAGTGACATTTTGTGACATTTAAATCGAGAATTTGTTATTCCCGCCCACATGTGATCAGCTAGTTGGCTGTTAAATGGGTCAGCAAGCAGTGTCTCGCGCGAGAAATACCTAAAGTTCTCTGAATAAATTATACCTCCTTCAGAGGCAGGGGCAATTTAGCCTCCAGTTTCAGTTTCCTTTCTCTGTTTCTGATAACCCAAATTCCCCAATTCGAGGACCCCGCCCTGCTGTTGTCCTACTTATGCAATATCCGAGATGCTTTCCCAAAAACCAGAAACCAAAAGCAAGTGTGTGGCCCGGGGCTAAGGGCCGGGACCTGACCGATGCTTTCGATGAACGACCGATCATTCGATCGACGGATCGATTGGCTTTCCCCTCTTTTTGTGCGGCAGTTTCGTAAGCCTTTTGGGGAATATATATTTGCATTTGCCCGGAGACTAAAAACCGAACATTTGCTTTAACGATAATGCTGCAGACCCCGTCCCGCCCCGATGCAGCGACTCTTGCAACATTCCCACTTTTTATGAGCGGCCGGGCAATTAGTGTTTGCCATTTATGGCTGCAGAAGCTGGGGAAAACAGAAGACCGTTACGCAATCTCGCAGATAAAACTTAGAATTTATGCCTGCCTGCTGCTAATCATCGGCCGGCTGGGCCGGGCCAATGACTCCGGGCTTTGCAGCAAGCCCAGCCACTAACTATGGCATGAATCATGTGCTAAGTGATCGTCATTATCCCGGCTGAGCCAGCTGGAGATTCTGTGACAAGTGCAGGTAATTGAGCAGTGCCTCCGGGGAGGAGCCACGTTGATGGCTCTGGGAACGGGCTTGAGATGAGGCGATAACTCCGAGCAGCTCTATGTTCTCTGGCCGGAGTGTGAATGTGAAAGTAAACCCGGTTCTTGGGTAAGATTTCTGATAGCCAACCATTTAAGCAAGGAAATAAGATTACAAGAAGAATCTATTAGAACAGCAACAAATATAAATCAAACTCAAACCTCTGGAAACGTAAACAGAAACCACCAATTAAAGACAATTTCAACCCCTTTTGCTTGCCTCAATCTTAGCCATTATCTGCAATTCTGTCTAGAGAATGGAAATGGGACACGCCAAGGCGACACGTTTAAGCGAAAAAGTCGGCTGATGGATTGATGTGGCTTCACGTGTGTCAGCAGCGGTCCGCGATCCCCACCGAAACCACAGATACGAAATAAAACATCGGTGCTCCACTGCAGGCCCTCGGCCTCAGATACAGATACGAGTGCGAAGTGGAAGTGGATGTGGAAGAGAACTGCAAGCTGGCGCAAATGTTCTGTGGGTGAGTCACCACCGCCCGGCTGGAAACTAGTCATACCCTGGATTGCCCCGGCCACTTCCCCTTCAAGCGTCGTCACCCCTCTTCGAATGAGCACAAAATTGTTGAAACCGCATTGAGTACAACAAGAAGTACACCGGAAACTAAACACAGTTCCTAGTGCCAATAATATACAATCAATGTTGAATGGCAATATCTTTGATTCGAAATCTTTCATCTTCGGATATCAGTTGAAATCTTAAAATCAATATGTGGGCAAATTAAATAATAAACAAGTGAGCACGTTAAAAACTGCAAATGTGAAGAAGTGAACAAATGTACAACTGAACAAAAGAATAAATGAACAAATTCATAAATTAACAAGTAAACAAATGAACAATTGAGCAAAGTGAACAAATTAACAAATAAACAAATGAACAAGTAAACAAGTGAGCAAATGAACAAATGAACAAATAATCAAATGAGCATGTAAACAAGTGAGCAATTGGACAAGTGAAGAAGAGAATAAAAAAACAAAAAAATAAACAAGTGAGCAAGTAAACTAGGGAACAAATGAACAAGTCAGCAACTAAGCAGTGAGGAAGTGAACAAGTAAACAGCTGAGTTCATTTTTTACAAATTGAGAATGTTCCCATATTATCTTCTTACTGATGTGATCAGTATATATCGTTCATATTTCATGAAGAATATTCAGAATCTGTCTTTAAATTGTTTTCCGTGCACTTAAAGTAGAAGAAGAAGGAAAACGAAGGAAAAAGCGTAAAAATGCAAGGAAATTGTTGGCAAGAGGAGGGGTTTTGGTTAGGGAGGAGGCGTCCCTGAAAAATATCGATTTCGCTTGGCTTTTGGACTTTGGGCTGTCGCTTCCTCTTCTCCCGCATTTTCTTCCTCTCTCTCTGCTTGTTGGTTTTTGTTTTGTTTGTCGCCTGCTAAGAAGGCATTCACCTCATTTCCTTCGGTGGCCAGCACAAGAGCGAGCGAGGGAGGGTGCGGCAGAAGGAGAAAGATGCAGAGTGGTCAGAGGATCATTGCATAATGCCCGCCCGTGTGAGTGTGTGCGCAACTCTTCGTGCGAAGAGAGCTTATCTTCTCTTTCCCGTTGCTCATCAGGAAGAGATTACAGTGAACGTACGATTCTGCTGGCAGCTCATGCTCTTAGGTCAAGTTTCTCTCTGTAGAGCTAATCTTTATCGAGTCGATAAACTAACCAAAACCATAATAAATTTAGAGTGAGTTAGTTTTAGTAAAAGGGTGTAAATATTTCTATACATTTCATTCTGAATTTCCATATGAACCCATGATACTTTTATGGGAAAACTGGATTTAATAAGTGTTATTAACTATAAGTGTATATTGAACATCGGTTTTGATACTCGCACATCCGCCTCCTCCATCTTGCAACTTTCTTTTCTTGCATGGACCACTAAAAATATTGTTCCCTGCTAATTTACGATCGCATCTGATTATGCCAATTGATCCCCGCAGATCGTATTACCTGCGAACTTTAATTTATTTTCTGACTGCCTTATTTTCGGGGCAGTAATCTTCGGGCCAACAAGAGCTGCCATTACTTGTAGCCTTGTGGCTCAGCAAGTTCTTTCCAGCTCTTCGGAGCGTTTCCCTAATGAGTTTTGCCGTTGTTCTCCTTTTTTACCCACAGCAATTGGCAAACTGTAAATTAATGTCACCGAAATGGCAGCAGAAACCAATTTGGGAGCGGGGAGGAAACCGCAGAAAGCGGCGACAAGACCGGGCCAAAACCGCTTGTTGGACCACTGACAGATTTACCTCCTGCCTGCCGTTCCCACCGTTCCCACCGCTCCCCCTGTTGTCAATTCGTCAATTGTCAACATTTGTCAGTCTTAATAAGTTTTGCAAATGTTTAGCAAAATCTCAATTTATGCTCATGTTTCTGTGGGGTCTGGGCCTGGGAATGGGAATGGGAATGGAGGTTAAGTGGAGGTTTACTGCTTCGCTTTGGGCGCGGGTTGGGTTGGGCTTTGGACCCATGGGGAGATTTACGGCCGCCTTGGGTAACCTGGGAAATTATGGAAGCTGCTGGGGAGTCGGGCAATACCTCGATGGGTTTGTTATATTTATAAAGCATTATGGCCAAGGCAAGCCGGCGGGCGAAGGAGATTTCAGAGTTCAATGAGCCTACTTAAGTTACTTTCTTATATTTCCCCAATAAAAGCATTAGACATTGGCAAAATACCATAAATCTGGTAAATGAATAAATCGATTTATGCATTACGCTGTAAATGTTGGTTAAGGACATAAAACAGAGATAAAACTGCACAAATTACCCACAAATCACTGTAGGTTTTGCACACCTTTCCCCAGACTAAACTTGCGTATAGAATTGAGAGATTTAAGGTCGATAAATTCGCCCGATCGATCGACGGATGCCAGTCAATGAACTATGTACTTAATTCTAAGGCCTGTAATGGCTTTAGAGGCCCTTAAGCTCCCCCACTCGGCCAATTTTCTGTTTTTCTTCAGCCCCATTACAGCCTAACAGCAATTTTCAATTTACTTTTCAACTAAATCGAACCAGACAACCACTGAAAGCCGGCCATTATCTTGGCTTAGCACTAGCCCCTTGACCAGGCTAGCAGCTAGCAGCTACTCGCAAACAAGATGAACTGCCTCATTTGCCGGATTTATGGACTGCGAATGGAGTGGAGACTCATTGTCCTGCCTTCGGGGGCTGCCTGAGCTGAGCGCCGTGAAATATGAATGTGGAACCGAGGGACAGGTGACCAGACCCAGGCAGCTCTAGCCGTATCTATCCCATCCAGCACTCGCACGTCTGTGCAATTTGTGGCATGCAGCAAACTTTCACATGGCTGGCTGGCAAATTAACTAGCCCCGAAATAAAAGTATAAATAAATTCACGCAAAGTGCGCCTGCCCACCTGCCCCACTAACAAAAACACCCACCGAAAACGGAGTCTCCTGCAAAAATGCAAATGAAAGTGAAGTGAAGAATTGATGGACACTGTGTTACCTTTCCTAGTGCATATTCGTTCGTGGGCGTGTGGGCGGGGCTCCGTCCCAATCCACACACACACCACACTCTCTTCGGATGACAAATGCCCGAGTGCAAGGCTCAGGCCTCCAAGATAGACCCGGGTCCCCCCGTGTGTTACGTGTGTGTGGGGCCAGGAGTTAGGAGTTGGGAGCTCTGAGCCGCGAGAGCTCGCCAATTTAATTTATGAGCCTAGCGATCTCTGCGATGACTATCGCCCGGCGAAGCGTAACGCCCTCCTGGCATCCGGCGGCGGTACGAGGCGGCTAACAGTAAACAGGGCCAGACTAATGCGATTAGCTAGAGATGGGAGTCTAACAGGCGCTTCGATTGGAGGCCTCGCTCTAGTTATCGACTTGTCGAATATCGAAATTACACTTTGAGTGTGGTTACAGTGCAGGGATATATCGATCATTTCTAGCAATAATAGTTCAGTTAAATTCTATGTAGTAATAGGGATTTATATATTTTAAATTAAACATGAATCATGCGAATATCCTCGGACCGTGTCACGTGGTTATCGCTAGCCGTGAAACTGTAGCCCATTTATCGAATGCTCAACTAGCCCGATTTCCGATAAGCGCTCACTGCACACACACGTGAAAGGGAGGAGGAGGAACCGAGCAAAGGAGGAGGCGGCGGCTGGCACCCGCTCGGGGAGCAGTCAAAAGGATCGGTTTATTTTGTTATCCGCCATCCGATTTGCTTAATTGCATAAATTTTTATTTGCCTGGCCGATCAGGCACTGCGATATGCAAATCGGGATCTTTGCCGCTGGTCCGAAGGAAAACGGCGCGGGAGAGGCAAGGTGGAAGGTGGAAAAGCCGCGCATTAAATCACAAAAACTGAAAATGGTAGCAAGGAAAACCGTCGACTGCCGACTGGCGACTTTCGCTTGAGCCAAAATCAAGCCGAAAAATAAACGAAAATTCTTCAGTTGACAGCCTGCAAAAAACACAAAGAAAATCAAAGAGATCTTCGGGTGTGCTTGGGCCGGTGTGTGGGAATTTCGGTTATTTTCCGAGCACATTTTCTTCCTCCTGCAAAGGTCAGTGTGTGTGGGACTTTTACTTTTCTCATTTGGCGGCGGCGGCGGTGGCGGCGGCTTTCCTTGGATTTCTCTGTTCATTTGCTTTTTATGCCCGAGGCGGCGCTTTTTGGTTCACAGGTTTTGGTTATTAATTGTTCCCCGGGTAATTACGAGTCGCCACTCTCCGGAAAGTGCTTTTGGATGTAAACATTTGGTCAGTCAATCACCTCAACAGCGATTTTATTGATATACCCATATATTCCGGGACATGCAATGCAATAAGTATTAGATGACAGTTAATACATAAATTCAGTGATTTCTTCTGGTATTCCACATAATAAAAAGATTGGAGGAAGCAATTTATTAACGATTTACTTTGTTTCATTGTATCATTACTTTGGGCTTTTATTGTCAGGAACTAGGTTCACAATTATCCTTTATTTAAGTTATATTCGTTTCAAACTAACCATAAGTCACCCGCTGGTGATCCTCGATTAAGTACTCCCCCCTAAGCGTGTATTTCCACACAAATTGCGCTAATTTTAAGGCACATCAAATGCATTCCAGCTGAGATCTTGACAGCAATTCCTCTGGAATGTGCTCCCCCATTTTCCATCCTTAAGAGCAGATTCCAAGCTGACAAGAGGGGCCAGGCAGTAAATCATATCCTTGACTCTGAGTATGGCAAGAAGGCGAGGCAAATATCGGGAGTCTTCAATATCACACATGTTTGCGGCACTATTTATACACCGATTTTCCCCTTCTCCCGAAGAATTCCCCCCCAGAATCCGTTCTCCTTGGGCCCCGTCAACCCTGCGCTTGTCGCTCTGCGGTTCATTAAGATCCGAGGACCGAGTAGCAAAGAGAAGGCCAAAAGCTGCACAATTAAATCTGGCTGAGAGGCGGGGAAGATGGATGCGTAGAGTTTGTGCTCCTCTTCTGCGGGATCCACTGCCCCGTCGCTCCACAGTTGATAATAAAAATTCCTCTCGCTCTCCATCGTTTGCTGCGAGGCGCTTCCTTCACGTCTATTCATAGAGTTGTTTTCTAGGCATGATGGAATGGCTTCGGTCTGTATTTTTAGATGCGCTCAGCAGCAGCCTTTGAAATGTATCTGGCGGATGCATCTCAGCATCTTGGCGGCCGAGTGCCGGTCCCTGCCTAATTCAAGCACAACAAAGATTCCACCGAGCTGCAGATGCAGAATAGAAGCAAGCCAGTCGACATACCGAAAATAGCTCAAGTCGAAATTGTCGCTCTGGACTTGGCACCAATTCAGAATGCAGCTCCGCCGCGTATCCCGCGGATACGCTTACCGCCAGACCGCGCCGCATTCCACTCGAGTTAATCACCTTAATTATAAGGTGGCTGCGACTCCGGCTAACAAAGTCTTAATTGCGCAAACACTTTGTTGCAAGCCAAAAAAGTATATTTGAATCTTTAATGTCCCAAATATCTCGAGTCGCAAAACGTTTGGCAAGGAATGTTTGCGAAAGGTATACTTATCTCTTAAAGAGATGAGTATTTTTCTTAATTGTTTGGAATATCAGGAATTTTCCTCTCCCACGGATAAAGTTTTACCCTACCCATTATCAAGGTGTACAATATCTACAGGTTCTAGGCATATCCCTTAGTTAAACTCGACTTAGTCATACTCTTGGGTGTCATGACTTTATTAACCTATCTGCATTTGTTAAATTCTGCTGTCTAAAGGATTCTTGGGGTGATGCCAAAACTCCTTAATTTCTTATGTTAAATCTTCTCTAATTATATTTAAATGAATATATGATTTTAATCTTTTTCTGCCAAAGCTGAGTGTGGCTCGATCCCCAGTTATTATGGGGAGTAGCTGTAGTCTGTCCCCGCTGTGTGTTTATAATTCCTGCAATGCCGTAAAGACAGTAATATTCTATCTCGAATTCCACCTAATAATCGTTTTATGAGCTTAGTGAGTAGGGGTGCGGTGGCCGAGAATCCCAAGCGCTTAGTCAATACAGAAAACCCGATCCGCCGGACACCTCTGCCGCCCCACCTGATTCACTCGCTCGCTGGAGACGTTAAAGAATGCGAAACTATTTGAACAACATGCGAACCGGTTTCCAATGAATTTGCCGCATTAATTTCGAGCTTTTGTCAACCGAATTCAAGGTTAGTTTCCAAGCTAGTTTAAAACTAAAGCGAAGCTAAAACTTACAAATTAAGTAGTTTCGATTCGGACAAGCCATTACTTCAGTGCCAGAGAACATGGGAATTAATTAATTGATTGACTTCAGCAGCTGCTGGCTGGCACAGTGGCCAAATGAGATTTCCGTTAACAGATTATTGTTTGACATAATTTGTAGGCGTGTGTGCCCCCCTGCTCTTCAGCCCGCCCCGATCGCGGCCAGAAACATGCAACAAACAGTTGCATGTCGTGTGCGTCAAAGAAGCTGAAGTAAACACACACAAAACTTGATGCGGAAATGCAGATAAAAAATCAAAGAGACGGTGAAAACTGAGAGGAAAACCTTTGGGAAATTAATGAGCTGCAAGCAATGCGGACATTGTTAAGGAGAAAAACATTTTCCGCTCTTTCGAGGGAAAACCGAAAAAGGAGACGGTAGAATGAGGGAGGTCAAAATATTTGGACTCCGAAAATGCGGGAAAAGGTAAAAGTTGGGGGAAATGTGGCTAAGACTCCATCTCAGAGTGATCAACAAATTGAAAAGCCTTCAGTTTAGCCACACATCGATCAGATCGAGATTCATTTATCAAATCCAATCAAAACAAAACCAAAACAGCGGGAGAGTAATTACATGTTAAACCAGAGAAAATTATACCTTCACAATAGTATTCGGGAAAATGAAATAGCAATTAGCTCTAAACTAGATTTGATCAAATTAAATTTAATCACAATAATATACAGCAAATATCATCTGATTGGTTGAAGTTTCTTTTACACCATCTTGGCCATATTTCAGAGGGTCGTAAAGGGTAGCAGCAGTACTCCTAAATCATCAAAGATACTCTGAAACTAAGAAAAACTATTTCCCAACCAAGGAAAACTAAACCAAGGCAACAACACACCGAGCACCGGCAATAACACGAATTATAGCTGCTACAAAAACTACCAGGTAAGCGTCTCGCTTTTCTTTTTACACCTCAAACAAAAACACAACAGGCAGGCAGCCAGACACACCTCTCCCCTTTGCCCTTCCGAGCACCCTTCATTTTCCATTTTCCGCTGGCTGTAAACAAATCAAAAGGAGGTCAATCCATATTGGCAGAATTAAGTGGAACAACAGCAGAGTGCCACACAATGGTTCGAAGTGTTTACAGATATCGGAACTTTGAGGATTGCAAAATATCGAATGCAAAGTGGGATCACTTGTGAAAGAAAATGATGCGCTCGCTTTGAGATTTCCTCAATAAATTCTATAGAGTCTGGTTATTGTGCTGTGAATAAGGCCCAGTTAATGCGGTAAATGTTGCGGAATGAACTCGACCATTTATAAAACGGTTAATTAATAGATACAGGGGGTTTGAGTCCACATTTCCAGATGAGATCACATCGGCGAGAAGCTCAGTCAACGAAGCAAGTGAATCAACGATCGAGAATGTTGTAATTAACTGAGGAAAAATTAAGTTCCGAACTCAGAAGGAAATTAAGTGTGAGGAGAGCAAACATAAACGGCAGTATAACAGAAAATTCTACTATAACACCCCTGGAAAGAAGGGGATGAAAGGCCATTAGTGCAACGAGGGCGAGGGCGAGGGCTAGGCACGAGGCCAAGCACAGTGAGAGATAAAAATCAGAGGAAGCTATATTACAACTCTATACACAGACTGTTCCATGGGAACTGTATCTCAAGTCTATGTATATATTCGATGTTCTTTACAGTACCAAGAACTTTAGAACACTCACAATCTCCTGTTCCGAATGAACTCGGAGTAAATCAAGCACAATTATAGTGCACTTTCGGGATTCATTCTGAAATTAGTTCCAAAATGAGGATACAAGTGGTGTGTGGTGGGGATGATCGGGCAAAACCTCTGTGATCCCAAGCTCTGTTTTCCAAGCTTTTCTGACCCAAAAAAGTTCAAAGAAAACAGCGGAGAAATGCACTCAATTGTGTTAATAGAACTCGAATATTGACAATCATTCCTTTCGATTCTTAGCCATAGAAAGAGTTATAATTTCCCACTTCCTTCTACATGACTTTCGGTGTGTTTGAGCCTCCATGTGGGAGAGGTATTGGGCCCAAAAGTCGTTAAGTTTTCGGTCTTCGGTTAGGCAATTTGGCCCTTAACTGACCTAAACCATCCCACTACTAATGAGCCATTAACACGCTTATCTCGCAGAGTGCCGAAAGAGGAGGAAACCTGGCTAAATACGAGACCCATGACCGAAAGACCTGGCCAAAATTGGCCACGCACATGAGATGAGATTTGGGATTTTGTTGGCCCAGAGAGTCTCGTCGACTTGGCTCGGCACGTGAGGATCGGCGCTAAAAGCCAAATCACTCTGGGGTCAAATCAAAGGGGGAAAATGAAAATGAAAGAGGCGAGCGACGGGTGAAAAATAATATGAATTTCCTCAATTAGATTTCCCAGTCGCTGACCCCGAACTAGGCACGAAATCGAAGGGGAAGTCGGAGGGAAACGAATGCAAATCGCATTAAGACGCGCGTTTAATCTGCTGCAAGGCATCGCCTTAACCCCGCCCGAGGAAAATGCTGGGAAACGGGGAAAATGGGGTGGGAAATATGGAAGGAAGAGGGTACACTCACATAAAATGTGCAGCCTTAAACGATTTTCCATTTTCCGCTTCGGCTGTCTGCTTTATTATTTTTTTTGTTGGGTCAGCGGGTCAGCGAGTGGGAGAGCGGCAATCGGTAAGTCGGAGAATCGGGAAAGCGAAGGAGATGAATGCAATGTGGAAATCAATAAATAAAAACAACAATTTCATTCAAGCCGGAGAGCGAGGCTGGGAAAATGAGCGGAAAAAGTGCCTGTTCAAGTGTCGCCTGTTTTGGGAACTGGGAAAATCCCTCCTCTTCCCTCGAGTGGAATGCAATATAAATAAATACCAAGCACTCTTCAGAGATTTGTTTATAGAAACTGCAAAAACCGAAGTGTGAAGGAAAGGGAATCGAGTAATACACATTCTTAAAAATAAAAGGAAATAGGAAGCAGAGTTGATACAACTTCATGATGAAAAATAAAGCAGTGTTTTATTTTACCGGAAATTTATTTTATTTATTTATACTTATCTATATAGATATCTTTCTATATATCTATTTATATAATACCTATATATTCAATTAATAATTAACTGAAATAATGAATAAAATAGATATCTTGTTCCGTTACGTCGCAGTCCCTGTCACATGCTTTTCCTGTTTTCATCAATACGTTTTCTTTCGCTTTTCCTCTTTTTATCGCTTACTTTCAGCATTCTGCCTTTTATCGATATCAAAAGCGATTGATAGATAAATACTAATAAGGAGCAACCCACGCACATCAGCAGAACAACAACAATTGAGGTGCACAGTTACACACACACAATCAAGTAAAGAGAGTGGTAAAATGGGAGAGAAAAGAAGAGCGTGCAACCGAGGGGAGAGCGAGAGAGCGAACCTAAGCAAATATTATCGCAGTTATTACGAAATCGCAATCGAAACATAACGGTAGATAGCAAAGGCACCACCACTACAATAATGAAATTGAAATGGAGTGCGCCAGACAGGGGGGTGTGTGGTGGGCAGTGGGAGTGAGGCAGAAGAAACTTAACGATCTGGCGCGCTCGCTCTCACACTTGCTGACTGCACAACTTGCAGTTAAAAGAGAAAGAAGAAGCACAAATAAGAAAGACAAAGCGTAACTGGCAAAGTGAACGAAGAACAAGAAGAAGTCAAGAACAAAAGTTGCCCGCCAGCCAAAGAAAATAGAAGAACTACACAGCCACACACACAAACAGAATATGAGGAACGGGGGAAAGAGAGCACAGGCGAGAATTCTCCTTTAAAAGTGGTTCATTTTTTCGCAACTTTAAATATAAAATTCTATTCTAAGGAAGATTTGCGAGTGGGATAGTCAACTTACATTTATTTTTTCAGCCACGCATGCGCTGAATGACAATTTTTTCCAGTTCCTACAGATTCCAATTGGAGTTTGTACCCCGGCTGCAAAAACTGTTTTTTTTTTGCTCTTGCTTTACTGCCATACACATACACACTTAGTTGCGCACATGCACACTCGCATACACGCACTGCAGGCGGCTGCGTTTTATTTGACTTCACCCTTTTTAGGGCCGTTTTTTCCAGTGATTTTCACACTTTTCCAGCCACTCTGGTTTAAGCCTACACTTCTATCAACATCTTTGTCGCTCGCTTTGATCAGCTTCTTGAATATTTTTCACATGCACTTTTAGCGACGCCAACACACATACACTCACACACAACACTGGCAGATGCGATTGAAGTGAGCGAGAGCGAGGCAGGGAGACAGCAGAAACCGACACAAGTTGAATTTGCGTCTGCTTCCTTTTTGCACATTCTCTTTCTATCGCCGTTTCTTATTTTTTATTCTCGCTCCCCTCGCCGTTTGGCACTTTTTTTTAGCGGCTTAACTGTTTGCAGCTCACTTTGCGTACAAACAAAAACATATAATACGATTTTAAACACGCGGCGAATCACAAGGAAACTCGTACATTTAAGAATACAGAATGGGCCACAGCGCCGCCGAGCGGATTATTCACGTTAATTTCGAATTTAGTTTAAAATTTAGACTGTTGTTTATCATTCGTATTTGCTCATAGCGCGCGACGGACCGCCCGCAAAACGGAAACAACGAGTATCACCGTTCTTTTTACGCTCGTTCGCCAGAGTGACCAGGGTGCTGCCCAAAAATGGACAAGTGTAAGCTGTATGTTCAAACGACAGGCACACCATTTAAATAGGTATAAAATAGGCATAAAATTGCCTTACAGAAGGTTGAAAAACTCGATAAGGATGTGGGCCAAATCTATAATTTATTATTTACCAACTAAATAAGTAAAGTGGAAGAGAGTATCATAAAGCTTAAATTTGGTCCTAGGCGTATTACAGATGAGCATATAGCTAAAATATCCATTTGAAAAATGGTCCGCCCGCCGATAAATATAAAATGAGCAGTAGGTGCGGAACACGGCTAGTGCCGTAAATAAACGTTAACTGCGCTCTGGTCACTCTGCTGCTGGAGAAGTTTGTCTTGGTTCCACGGAATCCCCTTGTTTCCCATCGAATTAGGATTCCGAAGCCCCAGAAAGCATTCCAAATGTCCCACCGCCACCAGGACATTCCCATCCGCCCACGCTACGGGTACGTGGACGAGGAGAGCGGCCAGGAGAATCGGCAGAGATCCGGAGGAGCTGCCGGAGCTGGAGGACAGACCACTCCCGCGTCCTCGTACACGGAAATCCCGTTCCTGGCCCAGTACCCGGGCGCAGTGCCGGAGAACGTGCTGCAGGACCTCACGCCCACAGCAGGGCCTGGGAACCCCCTGCCCGGGACTGGTGGCGAGAGCTACGTGAACCTGGACTCTGGCGCGGAGGACGAGGACGGAGACGAGGAGGAGCTGGATCCCGAGGAGGAGGAGGACAACAGCAACACGAACAGCAACTCCAAGGACAGCTCGGCGGGGGACGTGCAGCGCAACAGGCTGAAGGCGGAAAGCAGTGAGCCGCTTTGAACAGTACAATTGGGAGATTTACTGACCTTTTCACTCGTCTAGATCTGCCCTATGAGCTGGAGGGAGCCAGCGACTCGGACGGCATGCGTCACTTTGTGGCCCACGACCTGGAGGCCAAGCTGCGCGAGGGCTACTCCTCGGAGCACACCACTCCCTCCACCTCTGCGGCTCCCGGACTGCAGGGCGGATCGAGCGGGAATGGCCTGCTCACGCGCCGCTTCCTGCAGTCGCGCAACGTGCCCGAGGTCGATGGCAGCGTGCTGAGCGACATTGAGCTGGAGGCACAGTACCTGGCCAGCTCGGTGGACAACCTGCTGGAGAACCTGGGCAACCTGCTGCACTCCATCTCCTCGATCACCGCGGACAACGTGGAGGTGCACAGGAGCGCGGTCAACAAGCTGACCGACACGCTGGACGCGAACATCAAGTGCCAGTACCAGCTACTGGCCAAGGCCGAGGAGATCACCAAGTCGATGAGGCCCACGGAGCAGCTGGGGCAGCGAATGTGAGTGGAAAGGGCGGGGAATCGGGGAATCCCGGGCAGACTTTAATGCTTTCTCTCCTCTGCAGCAGGGAGATCAAGCGACTGGTGGACATGCTGGATAGCACCATGTAGAGGCTGCCATCCCGTGACCTGTGCAATCTGGAGGGTCTTAAGTGTTTCTAGTCATTCCGCAAATAAATGTTAAGTTGATGTCGATGATAAAGCAAGTCTTTAATCCTCACAGCTTCTCCACCTTCGCCTTAACTATCCTCAGCGGATCCACGGGACGGTCGTTCTTGTCCGTCTCCACCATTCCTATCCGCTTGACCACCTCCATGCCGGTGTAGACTCTCCCGAAGATCGTGTGCTTGCCGTCCAGCCACTGCGTGGGCGCCAGGGTGATGAAGAACTGGGACCCGTTGGTGTCCGGCCCCGAGTTGGCCATCGAAAGGATGCCGGCTCCAGTGTGCTTCAGGTCGCCGTGCAGCTCGTCGCCAAACTCCGAGCCGTAGATTGAGGTGCCGCCCCTGCCCGTGCCCGAGGGGTCGCCGCCCTGGATCATAAAGTCCCTGATGATCCTGTGGAACACCACGTTGTTGTAGTAGCCTCTCCGGGACAGCTCGGCGAAGTTGCGGCACGTGTTGGGCGCATGTTTCCAGTACAACTCCACGGTAATTTCGCCCATGCTGCGCGGTAAACAAAACTTAAGAAAGTTAAAGGTAAATAATGGCGAAGTACTCGTACCTCGTTTCCAGAGTCACAAAGTGCGGTTGCCAGGCCTTGTCCGGAATGCCCATGGAATTCCCAGCATCAGTTAGAGACAGCATTTTATTTAAACTTACGGGTAAAGTACAAATTGCTAAATTTTAGTTTATAAACGATGCCAGCAGTGTGACCACACTTAATTTAAGAATCAAAACAAAGGAAATTAATAATTAGTGGGGTCACACTCGATGGTTTTTATGTTCGCGGGTAAAATCAAATTTAAACATACATTGTTTTTAAGCGCCAATTAAAATATTGCTTTCTATATTCTATACATCACCAATAAAAAATTAGTTCCATTTTAGTTTACATTTTATATTTAAATGTGTTTATATGGTATTTTTTGATATTGTATTTAATGGTATTTATTTTTATGCCGAGCGGTATTTTGTATCGTTATATTTTGTAATTTTATCGAGGATCAGAAGCGATTGCCAGGGCTTGATATGCATAGAAACTTATTGTTCATATTATTCAACATAGAAATGGATATACAATTATTAATTTAAAATAAATAATTCATTATTCTATGTGCCCCTGTTTCGTGGTTACTCGGTATTTTTCCTAACGTCACAAGATTGCGTTCTTGTTCCCAGCCTTTTTTATTTAAATTATTCCATGGCGTTTTCGTGGTATTTATGACCGACTTTTCTGTTCACTACGTAGTCCTGTACTTTTATGTTCCCTTACCTCGTTTGATTCACTTAGGGGAGGAGGAAATCCGCTCTGCCAAGTTTACTGTTTATTATCGCTTTTCACTACCGTCGATATCGGTTACGTTTTGATCACTTACGTAGTTTGATTACGTCTTACTCATGTAGTGTGACCAGCTGCCGTGGAGCAGGATACCTGCCCTTTTCTGAGGCGTTTCAGCATAATAAACCTGGGCACACTGCAATCTGTCGATTCGTTAATAAAAAGTTAAGGTCTTTATTTTTTATTCGCTGCGTTTCGGCTTCGGTATCGCGTCGGGCGAGGAAAAACACAAGATACAGTGATAGCGACAGAGAGAGGTAGTGTTTTGCGTGTGCGTGAGTGAGAGAACGCGACAGAAAATATAGCCATGGCGAGTGTTTTTTTATAATCAAGAATTTCAACGACACCTAATCGTAAATGAAGCTAAAAGTAAGCGAAATATGAAAAGCAATATTCAATTACCATTTCTCGTGGGTGTGTGAGTGTGCGAGTGTAGCGTGTGTTTTTTGTTGTGTTTGCTGAGCGAGCGAGAGGGAAGCGTAGCGAAGAGAAACTCTCGAAAATGAATTAAAAACGATGAACTCAAAGTAGCGCACGTAGTGTGTGTGTGTTGTGTGCGTGTGAGTGAGAGGAACAAAAGCAAGCGGGCGAAACAGAGAAAGAGAAACATTTTCAATTGCATCTTTAACTTGTTTTCTCCAATGGAATTGCTGCTGTCTGTACGCCTTGTTTTTTCTTGCTTGACTTTTGTCATTAACAATTCACTTTACCAGGGTGCTGCCTGAATTTACTGCCTTTGCTGGGGGTGTTTTCCATATGGGAAAACTCGGGTTTCCCTGTTTTCCTTGCATGCGGGTGCAGACGCAGAGCATGCCCCCTCTCCTTGTCTAATGGTCCCTTTCCTCCCTTCATGAAGGATGTTTGTGATGAAATTCCCCAGCTAAGAGATGCCTTTTAGAATTGAAGTCCTATTAACGAAATTTGCAACAATGGAACCACCAGGGATCCCCTATATGGAATATTAAGCCATTCTTATCCTAAAACTGTTGTGTTCCCAATAGATATAAAGATATTCGTTAATTAAATCAGGAACTAAGTTGGATGGCGATGATTATTGTAGCTCTATTTATTGATATGAAATCGAAACTTAGGTTTTTTATTAATCAAAACTAGGGGACTGTGTTTATTTTCGTTGTAATTTTTTGTTTCTGAGCTAAATTGTATTATTATGCATATATGTAAATAAAACAGATATTGATGACATGATGTTACTTTCTCACTTACTTCGATACTCAGTTGATCTCTATAAGCCTTTTATAGGGTAAAATGTGTAATGCAGCAACTTAAGACCCCATTAAATAGTACTTAAGTTCGGTTCCACATTTTCTATATGCCACAAGTTTGTAAGTTAGGCCTTTAAATCAATTAAATTATATTTAAAATACTTGTGTGAGGTGTTTTTTGTGAAGGTGCAATTTCTTGTAGAATCCAGTTGTAAAGAAACTCTGATATCGGGTCTAATAGTAACTATATGTTAAATGTTATTTACTAAACCCTGAAATGTAGATATTTACCAATTTCATTTTGCGGCCTTTTTTATATTGTTTGGGATTTATCGCCAACTCTTTCTTTCCTGCGCTTTGCATTTATCAAAACAAAATGAAAACAACAACAGCAAACGGAAATCACTCCGTGTACTCCGCCTCTCTCTCTCTCTCTGTCCGTTAGTCCCTTTCCCGCTTGCTCGCTCTCGTCCGCTTCTTATCCTGCTGTGCCGCTGCGTCATCATAATCATCAACCTCAACTCGGCATTTGTCGACTCATCAAAGAAACCGCCGCCGGCTGCTCTTGCTCTGGCTCTCTTGTCCGCTCTCTTGTCCGCTCTCAGCTATACAAAACGAGAGCGGGAGAGTAAGCCTTTCTTGCTCATTCATGCAAAGGATACCGAAAGAAAGAGAGTGAGGGAAAGGTAGCGAGGGGTTTTTTATGTAAATCATTTGAAGGGAAATTGTTGCACAACTTTAACGAGGCGGGGGAAAGGAGGTGTATAACTGTTTGTGGGTTTTCCCAGCTCGGCCCCTCTCTCTTCCTCCTCCTTACTTAGGCAGCTGTCAATTAGAGCTTACAAGAAAAACGTCGGCGCTTCCATATGTTAGGTGCGCTCCTCCTACGATCTTCCACACCCCTTCCACACTTCCTGCTCCCCGCAATTCCAAACCCCTTCCATGCTTCCACTCACCCGACAGCTGTTTGGAAAGTTTACCAAACGAGATTACCAGAGTGGTGTGGGGGAAGTGGAGCAGCAAGGGGCGGCAGCTTTATTGGCCTGTAATTGATGCCCAGGCTGCCAGCCATATTGCTGATTGAATTGCGGCGTTGACGCTGCGGGGCAGACGGGGGGATGTGGAAAATCGGGGAAAACAGAGCTGCTGACGTTGGCACTAAACCAGTTTGAGCCTGAACCTAATCGAGCCTTCTTAAGGGGAAGCCCCGCGGGGCCGCCGACTCGTAGAACTAGTAGCATCCTGCTGAGAGCCCATGAAACCCCGAAAATCCATCTACGCTGTTATTTTGAGGAAAGGAAACATTCCGTCGCAATGAAAGGTCAGTTACTTGACATTCCGTGCCCGACCCTGCTTTAACTATCAGATTTTCCATGTGAATGAATAAACCATCCGCGTTTTCAATAAATTTAAAAGGAATGATTACGTTAACTCTTTTCTCTAATTGAATGTTCAACCATTTCCTTGCCAGGATTTTCCTGTGGCTCCCCTTCCAATTGTTGAGCTTTCCACTGAATTATTACCCGTCCTAATACGTTTTCCTTTTGTTAACCCAAAATTCGATCAAATTGTTCAGCGGAAACCGTATGTTTTTCTTTGATCCTTTACAGGGAAACCAAAGTTTTGCACCGGCAGCCCCTCGACCCTTTCGCCTTTTCTTTCCCTCTTCCGCCCCTCCAAAACGCAGGGGGGTGAAACTATAACGGTTCCTTGGCCAAGCTAAAAATATGTTGCACCCACACCCACTCACACAACCGTTTTCGCATCTTGTGTTCTATGTGTGTGTGTGTGTGTAATTAAGTCTGCCCACGACGCAACTTTTGCCTCTACGTCTCCCTTTTTTGCCACGGCGGCTATCCAACCACTTTGGCCCCTTCGCACCTTCTACCCCAACCCTCTCGCAGCACAAAAAACTATTTCGCAAGGTGCCCCTCTGCCGGCTCTCAGCTAGCGATTGCCCCCGGCCCCGACCGCCCCGGGTTTCTGCTGCCGACGCAAATCCTTACGTGTCAAATAGAGCCCCTTCTCACACTGTAGGGTACCGCGCGAGGTGGCAACGTCCACGTAAGCAATCAGCCCAGAAGTGAGTCTTCTGACGCTGGGGATACCCCTTAAAAGGGGTTGCATTTATTTTCTTCTATCAGCCAATTGAGCTGTTGCTCCTGAAAACAATACCTACAAAACTAGATAGATTTTCCATTAGCAATCATGTGTTTAGTTGTTGGTCTTTTTTTTCAGGCTCCGGCTTGGCAAGCTTCTAATCCGCTTCCTAGTTTATAATATAAGCATAGGAAAGAACAGCTTTTGATAAATACTACTAATTTTGAAAAAGTAATGCTTGCTCGAACAGCCTAATTGTAGAGTTAATGTAATTAGTAGAAAGAAGTTAAATATTTACCTTATCTGTTAGATTTGACTTCCATTTCAAGCCTTGATTTAACTTGTAAGCTCAGCCCGGGCATACTAGATCCTCCCCTGGTATCCTGCGCGGTAGCAAATGGAGGAAAAACCAAAACAACAACCACGGCGAAAGAAAGCAAAAATAATTTCGCGATTCGTCCCCCGGGCAGAGCTTTAAAAAAGTCGCAGATTGAATGGCAAACGAGAGGAGTGAGCGGCGAGGAAGGAAGTGCGATAGAGGGAGAGGAAGAGAGAGAGTGCGGCTTGCGCAGACGCCGGGCGAAGAGCAGCGCTCGCTCTCTTCTTTTCCGGCTGTGGCAACAAAGTTTCGGGTCTGGTCTTCAGAGTCTCCACAAAAGGCTTCGCGAGCGGACGTTGCACGCCCCAAATGGCAGCTATATAGCATAGCACACACAGAAGCTATAGCCACCGAAGAAAGTCCACTCCGAAGAAAGCCGCCGCCGCCGCCGCCGAAGGGAACCGAAAAGATATATACACTTGGGTGTATATGGAGGCTGCGAAAAGAGGTGCAAAGAAATTAAAATGCATAAATAAACACCTAGCAGGTGTTTGTGTCCGTGTTTGTGCTTGGACTCGTGCGTGTGTGTGTGCGGTGAAATATTACGAAAGAAAACCTTTTATGTTTTGCAATTTTCCTACGAACAAATCAGCCAACAGCAAACATAAATATTAATTTCGGTTACACCCAAAAATGGGTTGACGACGATGATGATGGACAATAACAACAACAGCAGCAGCAGCGGCAGCAGCAGCAGCAGCAGCAGCAACACCAAGCAGAAGCGGTGGAAACTTGTTTTATGCCCGGTTTCACCTTCTTCTTCTTCTTCTCCCTTGTTTTGACGTCTGCGCCGGGAAGGCGACGCTGACTGCGCGGCTGACGTCGACGCTGTTAGCTAAATGTCGTCGTATTAGTCAAGAGCCTAAAGTGTGTGTGCCTGTGACTATACCTGGTACTTTCCACGGGTCTTCCAAAAATAACACGCAGAAAAACTTGAAAAACTTAAGAAGTCAGACCGAGTGACTTGGGACCAGTTTCTTTCTCATGCAGAGTTGCAATTTGTACAATGACAAAATAGTACGCTTTTCATTGAATTTATAGGGAGTGGAAAAAGTGGGAAACAAGAAAAGGCCTTATTATGACTAATTTTGTAAGCCTCCGTTATCCTATTAACATTATTATCCTAAAAGACATGTATGTATTACTCTCAGAATATTTATTACAATGAGATAACTGCAACAGTTTTAGGCCCAATTTCAATAACACCTACTAAAGTATTTTGTAGTGTATGAACCCAAGGTAATTGGGTAATCGATTTCCGATAGTTTATAGTCTTTTTCCTACCGATTTACCACATTACAACGCAATTAGACTGCAAAAATATCGATTAATACAAACATTATGAGCTATTTGACTTGAACTTGGTTTATTAGTGAATAAGAACAATTGTAGCAGCGGAGAATCGGAGTGTCCTTTTTAGGGGGTACCTGTTTTAAAGCCTATTGGGGCCTAGCAGCAGCTGCAAGCCAAAAATCCATTCAATGACACACTCGCTGGCCCTTTTGCACTCACTGCTCACTCCATAAGAGCTCGGAACCGGCTTTTTGTTTGCTTTAATTTTGTCGTTATTCTTTTTTGATGTTTTTCGGGTTTTGTGGGTAACGAAAGTTGCCAATTAGGTTCAATTTTGGGGCTTCGTAGAATATTTTTTAGCAAAGTGCGTAGAAAAGAGTTTGGCTGTGTTGTGTATCCGTGTGGGCCAGAAATGTCTGTGTGTGTGTGTGAGTTCGGTCGCTATTGTGTTTGTGTTGGTGTACTGGGCCAAGTGCGTAATCTCAAAAATGTGTTTTTATTGTTGTTTGTTTTGTTCGCTCTCTTTTGTGGTTCTCGTTGTGCTTTTTTTTTTGACAGCCAAATTTTGTTTTCGCCCTCCGCTCGCTTTTTTTGTTTTCATAGTTAGTGCTCCCTCTTCCACGCAGTTTTTTGCGTAGTTTGAATGCTGATTCGAGCGAAAAAGCATATTAAATTACAGTGATCACTGGCACTGGTAACCGCACACTTTGGTCTGGTTCCCTCCTGAAATAGAATCAAAGAGGCTCCTAGCGGGTCCCCTCTGTTTATGATAATAATTTATTTTTGCGCGGACAAAAGCATATTTGAATGGAAATTTTCCTCAAGTAATTAAACTAAAAATGTATGCACAGGTTGGAGAGTGTGTCTGTTTTGTACGTGATTTATTCCGGATTCCATTCCAGTACAGTCTTCGTTTCTTAATACTAATCGCATTTGTTTTCCCTTCTCTTTCCAGATTCTCTTTTAATTTGGTATAAATTGTATTTGTCTTGAAATAATATATTACTGTAAATATATATATTCTACGTATCGAGTTACGCGGAATGTTGAAAAATAATGAAAATATAATAAGTTAAATTGAAATTGCAAAAGATCACTCGAAATTCGCCAGTGGAATCGTTGCATTTTCTCCTACAAACGCGTTGTTTGTGAGAAGGCGGAACGGAACGGAACGGAAAGGAAACGGAGCGGAGTGGAAAGGAACGAGGAACTCAAATGACAGCCAACTGAGTGCAAGGAAGAGAGCAGACCACGCCGGAGCGGGATAGCATGCGCCAATGAAAACGTCCCACCAGACGAGAGCGTCCGATTTCGTTGACTACGCCGCCGTTGCCGGGGGAGGAGGAGTTGGAGTTGGGCTTCCAGGATCAGCGTCAGCAGCAGGTTCTGGAGCGCGTTCGGTATCGGGTTTCGGTGCGATACTAGGAGCGGGTCTGTCGGCCAGAGCGGTGTCCTTCTACGGCTGTGATCTAACGGTAACGGCAACCGCGGACGGGACGCGTCATCAGCAGCAGCAGCAACTCCTGCAGCGGCAACCTGCAACATCGTCGGCGGCATCAACAGCAGCAACAACAAGCAAACGAAAGCGCCAAACAGGTGAGTTCTGAATGGATACAGATCTAAGTTGGAGTACAACAACTTTTTAAACCATGGTTGGGCACCGAACTTGAGGGTAGGAGCCCTAAAACTCAAGAGCAAGCCAAAATGTGCAAAAGAGGTTCAAATATAAAATGAATTGTTTTTTTCTGATACTGAAATACGGGAACTGATCAACTTTTCGCGATAATCTCATCGTGACTATCGCTCATGAAGATAAGTTACTAAGTTACCGAATCAGGGCAATTAATCGGACTTTTTTTGCTTGTACTTATAAGAACAAGTTGAATCACTGGAAATTTTTTCAGCTCCCCTGCCTTTGGTTGCACTCATCGATTGTTGTGACAATCGCTTGATTTGCTTGAGTTATCGTTATCACACACGCGCTGTGGCAAATAAACTGTTGTTATTAATACATAGACTAGGCGCAATATTTATTATTATTGGTTGCCGTGCCCTAATGCTGCTTCTTCTTGCTGGAACCTTATCGCCTTGTGTGCCCTGCTCTCCCGCACTCCCCGCGGTTCCTTTTCATTGTTGATTATCACAATAGACGCCATGGCAACTTTTTTCGGGGTGAGAGCGAGAGGAGCGATAATTCACATGGTTTGTCGCCGTTTCTCCTTCCGCTGATTTGTCGTACTTTGTATTTTGTGTTTTGGGTTTGCGTGGACATTCCCAGACTGTGTTTCGTCTCTGTCTCGCCGCCTCTGCGTGCTGGCTCCGGTTGCGTTTGCATGCTTGAACATGTCGTCTGTCTCATCGAAAGCCCCCACAGAAAAATCCCTCTAAATTCGTGTTTATATTTTCATACCCCTAACTTTTTTGCTTGGCTGCTCTACTCTACTCGCTTACTTCGGGTTTTATTACTATTATGAGTTATTGCCTGATATCTCTAACACACACACACACACACACAAGGCCGCTCCGTATTTCCCAAGCCAATTCTACGGCGCTCATTGAAAATTCCAGCGGACGCAATTACCACCCCAATTGTCTCCCAATCGAGCTCCTCCTTCGCCCCTCCGCCCCTCCGCTTCCCTTCTCCCGCTCTGTATTTTCTGGTTTCTTTCGTTCCGTTTATTTATTTTTCGCTTATTGCGACTTATAAAAATATCTGTTGTTGTTTGCGCTTCCCACTCGCTCGCTTCTCCCTCCTTGCCTCTCGCTTGTTGTCGTCATCACAGTTCTGGAATATTTTTATTGTTTTCTTTTTATTTCTATCTTCTCTGGTAATTTTTCCCCTAATTTTTTTGTTTTTCCCTCTGCGAATTGTTTATCGCTGGTTCTGGTTTGGTCGTGTTTGGCTTGGCACTAAACGAGATAATACTTTTACATATTTTTCGCTCTTTCTCGGGGTCCCTTGATAAGGTCTCTTTTTTATTGGATGCTTTTCGTTCTGGCTTGTTTGTCCCCGAATGCTTTGGCCAGAGATATGGATTTTCCTGCTGTCTTTGGTTAGTTTATTTTTGTTTCCATAATCTTATCGGCCGGAAAAGTGGGAAATTAATTTCAGACAAAGATAGTTGGGACAACAATGCTGATACGAATTAATATGGTTCGGGAGGGCCTATTCCATTATTTATGCCAATCCAAATGTAATTGGGAACAAACTAGATCATTTGGAAGCGTATTCAGTTCTCGGTAAGGCAGATACCCTACAGGTACCTAATGGAATTTTTAAAACCCTCTTTAGTTTTGGACCTTAATTGTCATAGTTATCTTTAGAACAAATCTAAACTCTGATAACCCAAATTAAAAAAAAAAAAACCCTGAAAATCTCTGCTCGATTGAGCTCAGCTTTCTTCTCTCAGCCTGCATTTTCTCACCTCGTGCCTTCTCATTCTGCCCTAATTAACTTCTCGCTCAGCATTCTCGACTTCTTCTGCCTCTCTTTTGTCTGAATGACTGGCTGCCTAGCTGTCTCTCTCTTTCCGTCGATCAGCGGCATCAAAAGTTTCCGCTTACTTTGTTGCCTTCTCAATATATTGTTGTACTCGTACTTTCGCCCATAAATCTCCGCCGGCTGCTAATAATTTGTGGCGACTGTGCGCCCAAGCCTCGCAGAAGATTTCTTCCTCGCCGCCTCTCTTGCTTCTCTCCTGGGACTATCGCAGCGAGTGTGAGTGGGAAGAACCGGAGGCAAGGAGCTTAGGCAGCTGCGCTAGTCAACCCACCGACTGGGTCTCCTGCTGCCTCTCTTTCTTCTGTCCTTCCCTCCTCTTCTGTGTCTGTCTGTCTGTGTGGGCGTTCTTCTCCTTTTTCGCAATTTCTCCCGACGCACACAGACACACAGCTGACACATAAGCATAACCGGTGTGCCTTCTTAAAGATTGCTATAGGATGTAAGGATGTAATAAACTAAGGAACTCTTTCGGGAAATATATCCAATAGGTGCTCTCTCTCTAAGGGTACCTAAGGCCACAGGTCATTCAAGACCCGCGTCAAAGCTCTTAATTTGTTCAGCTCTCCTCCTCCTTCTTTTGGGCAGCTTTAATCGCGAGAATCTTTCTCTTTGGGGCCTCCCTTTCTCTGTCGCTGCGCTGCTTGGCACCCTGGGACCGTTATTCTGTACGTAGAGCTGGCAGCCTTATGCGTGTGCCTATCAAAGGTGTGATTTTGGGCAGATACAGACGCAGATGCAGGTAATCTTAGTAGTCGGTAACCCGGTTCTTGAGGCTCTACCTAGATTACGCCGTGGAGCATAATCCCCGAACAGGTTCCACACACAGAGCCGTCTGTGTCTGGCTTCGAAGAACAGGTTCCACAGACGTCGAACAGAAATGGATTCCCTCCCGATGGCCCGGACTCCCAAAGGGAAATTGGTACACGCGTGCATCTCTCATTAAAGCTCACCTCCTATTCCCCTCTCCTTTGGGCACCCAATTCCCATATCCCTCTCTCTGCCTGCAGCTTGTAGTTGTTCTTGCGTCGCTCTCGTTTTGGTTATGCGATACGGTAATGGCGTCGCTGGGTGCGTGTTGTTTTTTCGGCATTCCCTTTAGCGACACTGAAAGGAAAGAGCCCAAGAAGGTTTCTCCAAAGACATTCTGCCCACGCACAGAGGGAAGTATATGGTATATAGGCGAACAGAAAGGGGTGACAGAGGGGCCAAGCTCACGTGTCACTCATCAGTCGTCGTCCCTTTCCGATAACTGCTGTCAGCTTCTCTCTTTCCTTCTGCCGTTGTCAAGTGTCTTCAATCTAGTTTCAAATGAATTTTTTACATTTTTCTCTAAATTGGTATTTTTTTGGTATTTGATATTATAGCTTAGGGCCAAAGCCTCATCAGACAAGTAGATTTAGCCTAGTCGTTTGTCCATCTGTCCGTATGAACCTCTACATCTCAGAGACTAAAAGAACGAGCTCTCTTCCTTCTTATAGGTTGGTTTTAACATGAGACCACACCTACCACAATTGCCTAGATTAAATAAAATTATAATATATCTCAACAAATATTTGTTTATTTACTTACCTAACAAGGTTGGGTATTTATTTACATTAACGTATTGCGAAAACTTGCACAATGTGTGTGTTTCTGTTCTAGAAAGATTGTTTTTAATAATTATGTGTGTAACACACACACCCGGCCCACCCAAAAATATACAAAATATACATATACCCAGATATATTTGGCAGTTCGCTAGACATGGCTGTGTGTGGAAGAGACGAGAAGCGTCGACGAAAAGAGACATACGAGAAATGTAAATGGAATTTCCATGCAAGACATCACGTAGGCTCAAAGTGCACAGAGACGACGTCGAAAAACAGAAACTGGAAAACACACAACTCAGATTTTGACTTGGGTTTAGCTTCGAGTCCATGAATATAGTCATAAGTCCGCCGTGAATAATTTGTGGACGTTAAGGGGATCTGCCTCTCTGGAAGGCGATCGAAATCGAATTCAGTTTTCTGTCTTTTATATCTGGTGGGAAGGTCAAGCTGGGAAAGCGTTCCACTTGAAGGGCATGCCACTCGGGAAACTTGTGGAAATGACAGCTGTCCGTGAGGCTACAGATACAGATACAGCTACAGGGATATAGATATAGATATAGATACAGATACACACAGCTCAAGCAGCAAGTCGGCAAACATTTCAATTAACCGAAACGCAAGCAAACAGCGATAAAAGCGACGACGGCGGGGCAGAGATAGCCAAAGCAGATAGGCAAAATTATCTTTATTTTGTGCACATTTATTCTGCTTAGCTTTTCCCTCAATTATTTCTGACATGCCACCAAATATGACTTCTGGTGCTGTCATAGGCTATGGTATATATAGTATATATACAGTGTGTGTGATGGATAGGGTCAGTGCGAGGCCGGACGGACTCTCTATAAGTCCCATTACCAGCTCAACTAACTGATGAATTCATCATTAATTTGCCGCATTTTAATTAATATTTCATTCTCTTTTTTCATTACAGGTAAGCCGAAGAGAGGAAAAAAGCCAAATCATTTGATGATCCCCAGGAATTGCTCTAAGTGAGTTTCAATATGATAATGCCCGGGGAGATCTGAACTTTTCTGTTGTGTACTGGAGATTTTTTTCTCGCTTACGCCTGAATTGCTTTCAAAAGCCGAGGCTCTTTCTCCTCGTGGATTCAGTGCATGTACATTGAATTTCGGTTGTTTTTGCTTTTGGGCTGCTCAGTTGTTTGGAAACCGAATGATCGCCGGAGGAGAGGAGCGGCGGCAGCGGCAACTTTGAGAAATCGGACCAGTTTCGCCTGAGAACTTGTTTCGCCGCTTCTCTGTTTCTCTGTTTCTCTGTGTGGAGACGTCGTTCATTGCGCATACAGAGCGCAATTCACCACAAAGTTGGCAGTTTTAATTGAGTTTGGGTCCCCGAAAAACACATCGAGTGAGAACCGAGCGGGAGTTGACTGGGTCGACTGGAAGGTACCTGGCATCGAGGCTTATGTACTGGCTAAGTAGTGTGACTCTAGAGCAGGACTATAATTCTTTATAGTTTACAAAAGAGTCATGTGAATATGACGAGGCAAGGACACAAAGCCACATGTAATTGAAGTAGGGGCCTGACATCAATTTCAGATATAAATCAGCTTTTCTTTCCCGCAGCCGTTAAAGAGGGAAATACCCATTAAATAGTGATTACCCTGGGGTCCTATATTTTAATGGGTACAATAAACAGCGGCTTCAATTTGCCATTAAATTGAAGCATTGCAAGTTGCTCTTTTGGAGCCACTCTTCAGGCTTGTGGCTTTTGAGGAACGGCGACAAATGGAGGTCAACCTAAACTTTATAATCATAAAAGATACTTGAACGCGGCAAAAAAGAACTCAAAATAAACAAGAAACGCGCTAAGAAGCGGCCAAAAGAAAATTCGCCAAGACGAGTTTGGCTAACAGTCGCTCCCCTTTCCCCTCTGTATGTAGATATTCCCCCTACAAACTCTAAACTTTAAACTGTGGAGCGGTAAACCTTGAGGTTGTTGCTGTTGCTGAGCGGCTGTCAGTGTCTGCGTCACTGCTTTATTGCCTCTACTGTTGTTGTTGTTGTT
The DNA here is from genome assembly GCA_008042775.1 of Drosophila pectinifera. Taxonomy (NCBI): domain Eukaryota; kingdom Metazoa; phylum Arthropoda; class Insecta; order Diptera; family Drosophilidae; genus Drosophila; species Drosophila pectinifera. Next base: position 130,472 of record VNKC01005166.1, read on the forward strand.
GTTGTTGTTGTTCCGTGCTGGTGTGTGCGTGGGCCTTTTACTTGAATTGTATTCCACAACGTTCCAGCAGATACTCGAGCGCCGAGAGATACAAAGATACAGCAGCGAGCGAGACGCAGTGACAGTTACAAAGACACAGATACAGATATAGATACAGATACAGTCGCATTTACAGTTGGATACGTGCGACATCGTCTATGGAAATTGAGTCTAAATTGGGTTAACAAGTGTTAATGGACAGAGATCCCCGCCCGTCCGTCCCGCTCACTCTTCATTAAACCGAAAAGAACTGCATTCACATTCGAAATAAAAGGGAGGAACAGGCCGCTCGCCGGAGAGCACATTTTGCGGCAACAATACCTTGAAAGCGTTCTGAATGATGCCCGAAAGTACAGTTATAGAGCGGGGACACTCAGAGTTGGCTTTGAATTAAATTTTAAATAAGTCTCAGCCCCCTCTCCTTTTCGAGCGCTTCGGCATCCGCTTTCAATTTCAATTTAAATTTCGCTTTCAATTTCTATTTCGATCAATCAATTCTAATGAAATTTCTCAGAACTTTTGGCGGCGCCACCTGGCGGCTCTTGTTTAGCACCCGCACCTCCCGAAACACCTCTCCTGACACCCCCTCTCGCACGGACGGATTACGAAAGCAGAAAGCAGAAGAAGCTTAGAGGGGGATTTAAATAGGGGAATGGGAGGGGCAGCATTAAAATTAAGTACAGTGGGCCCTGGAAGCGGAATAATCGATCAAATTGGAATAGACTGAAGCAAGGGTGGGCACAGAATTTCTAGCTAGGAGCCTGACAACAAGAACAATCCCCAACAGGAAGACCCAGACAGAAAATGCCAACAAAGCACAATGAAACTCAGACTTATTTTGTTGTTGTACTCCCTGAACAGTTCCTGTTAATTGCTAAATACTTTCTCTACGAGAATTACGTTCGAAGGGCCACTGTAACAACAAATTAAATAATATCAAGGCTGCCTAAGCCAATAGATACGAGGGGGCAACAAAGTGTGATAAGCGAAAAGAAACAGAAATAAATGTAGGAGACCCGCACCGAAATAGAATTCTCGGACTTACACAACGCCTCGAGAGGAGGGCATTGGGGCTTTGGTGGTGCCAGGTAATTGCTGGGTCGCCTCTAGGCAGGCACCTCCGCCACTCCGTCTCCGTCTCCGTCTCCGTCTCCGTCACAACACATTAAACGCAATTATAGAAAGTCAATTGGGACGCAGCAACGACCAACGACACTCTCTGTCTGTGCGCGGGGGCGTTGAAAGGCTGCGGGAAAGCCGACATCAACGTGAAAAGCGGCTTGGGTTACGTACAAAAAAGAAAAGCAGCCGCCGCCGGACACCCGCAACCGCGCTCACCTGTATACCTTTTCATCCTGCGCTGACAGGAGAGAGGAAAAGCATCGCAACACGTGCCTCTATTTGCCTGTTTTGGCCAGATTGGGTCTTCTTCGCCAATTACACTCGAAAAACGAATCGAATTGTTAGATTTATTGTTTATTTAAAGAATCAGATTGGTCCCACAGTTGTCAGGGTTATAAGTTCCTTATTTAATTTTTTAATAAGCTAAGTTTTAAATATAAAGCTGATAAATATAACCATAATCTTCTTTGTTTGTTTATTTTCCAAATATAAAGAGCTTTTTAAGATCTTACAAATGTAACAATGACTCATTGATTGGTCAGCATCCCTCATAGCCTTGGCTAATCTGATTTACTTCCTAATATAATTTTTCCAAGTGTGCCCGCCCCCACTTCCCCTGCCCCTCTCCGTCTGCTGCTTCCCATTGCTTTTTGCTAATTCCATTTTGCATGCTGGGACGCCCTGCAGAGAACTTTCTATTAAAATCCTTCCTCGCTGCGGGAATAGATAAACGGGGAGACGGAGAGACGGAGAAGGGGGGGAGTGAGGAAAACTAGGAGGGAGGCGGGGGGCTAGTTCTGCACTATCTGGAGCTCTGCACTCTTTCCGAGTGCTCACTGTGAGGTGTTTTTCCAGAGCTTAATTCGAAACCTCTGTCGGCTTAGCAGCTGGATTTCCAGCAGTTTCCCGCTCACCCCTGGCCTTTCTCCTGGTTTTCCCACATTTTCCCCGGGCTCTTATTACGCTTATCCAACTATCTGGTTGCCGTGGCGGAGTGTTGTTATTTTGATATTATTTTTGTCATTTCGCTTTCTACAGGTGTGCAGTAGTTGTCGGCCAAATTGAATGACTAATGGGAGATTTTTTTTCTGTTTTTGCGTTTCGCTATTTATATACCTTTACCTTCTGCTACGTTTAAAGGCAAAACAAGTTTTCAACTGCTTTTTACTCGCTATTATTAATCGGCGGCGGCGTTGTTGTCGCTGCTGGCGTTCCACATACACGCCAGGTGATAAAATTATATACAACAAACGAGCAAATGAAATTTTTTGGGGGTCTATTTATCTGTTCGAACAAATAAACACACTCTATTCTCCGCCGTTGTCCGGATATGGGGAGATATTATGGAGATACATTTAGATTAGACAAATATGCTTGGCCCCAAGGCTGAAGTGGAGCTCTGTGTTGGTTGGAACACAAAAACCTTTATGTCTTATGATATTGCCTTTAAAGCTTATCGATTTCGCTTCCCTGTAATCGTGTGGATTGTCTTTCCCAAGGTTTGGCCAACGTGGAAGTCTAAGATGTCAAACAAGACGCTCTTCATGTTGGTTTCTAGGCAATTAATTAAACAATTTTGGGTGTTTATTAAATAGTTGGAACCGAAGAGAAGTAAGTTCCCTCGAGCGCACTGCAATTTAATTAGTTTCTCGCTGTTTTTGCTTTATTTTGCGGCCAGTCTGGCCTCTGTTTTTGGGTTGTCCACCACGCCCTATTATTTCAGTATTAAATTGTGCATTTCAGGCGTCTCAGCTTGAAAGCCAAGTGAAACCCGGCCAAACACAAAATATTGAATAGGCAAAAACATTTTCAATGATTTTTGCTTTTGCTTGGGCTGGCATGAATAAGAAAGCAAAAACTACACGGCAAAGTTATGCGACAGCAATGTGGCCCCCTCTCTGCCCTTCTGCCCTTCTGCCCTTCTGCCATTTGCGTCGAAGAAGGGAAAGAGAGGCAAGAGGCCCAGGCGAAAGAGAGGGCAAACACTCTCTTGTAAAACTCGTCCATAAAATGCAGCCAAGAAAAGCAAAAACGGCAAAAGGAGAAAAGTGCAGTTGGGCAACATTGTTGTTGGCTATTCGCTCTCGTGGCTGTGGCTGTCTTGCTTTTTATTTATTTTTTGCTGCGAAACATGTTCTGCCTTAAGGCCCACGTACACTCGCTCCCATATTTATTCCTGTCTTATTACACAAATTTAAATATTTTAAATGAAATTTCGGCGAGGAGGGAGGCGCAAGGTGACCGTGCGCTTGCTGGGCAATTAAGTTGAAAATATTCTTGCAAATTTACATTTTACGTTTTAAGTTTCCTTTTTTTTTGGACGTGCAAGGCACGCATTTTCGCTTGCCTTTATTTTTTATTTTATTCTGCTGTTGTTGACCGCTGAGTAGGGCAATTGTCTTCATTATACTCGGTATCCATGGGATACCAGGGTATAATAGGTACAGGTACCAAGCGAAAACATATGTAAGGGCTGAGCATCACCAGGCGAGTCGATCTAGCCATGTCCCTTGGTCAGGTCACAAAGCAAGGCATCTGCGACCCCTTTAAGTATATAAACATATACCATATATAAACACTGTAACACATGCAGCTTTCTTACGACTTATTTATACTCTTATAGAGACTGGTAGAAGGTTTACAATGAATAATTTTGAATAGAAAAATGCCTATCCTTTAGATAAAATGTTTTCTTGGGGAATTACTATCGTAGTCTCTCCACTTTCCCTTGGTCTTTGAAATGCCAGTCCCTTTTTGCATATTTAATTGTGAACTCCGCCCTTTCCCGCCTATCTCTGCAGTTGTTTTTCCTCAGCTTCTTTTCTATTATTTTTAACGGTCGCCTCTGTGGCGCTTAGAGATTATTTTCTGTGATTTTTTATTGTTTTGCTTTTCCATTAGCTGGAATTCTATTTCGGAACCGGGCTGATTGCCAGGCAAACACTGATATATGGGGTTATATACTATAGTGTTTATATGGACGGGCTGCACTTATCTCGCAATACCCTGTTTACGATGTTGATTAATAATAAGGCCGAAAGCAAAGACTGATAATGCGTGATAAGTAAAGATATTGCGTATATACTGGTGTTTACCTAAAGTAAGTTTCTAAAGAGACTTAGATTCCAGCCCTTCAAGAGCCAAGCTCGTCCCATTAAACTTGTTTGCGGCATTCCATAAATCTAAGCAGGAATTCACTTTCATTCCCCCTCCCGTGGCTTGCCTTGATAAATAATTGCAAAAACAACGACAGCGGCGGCTCAGAAACATTAATTATGCATTTTAGTTTAATTTATGAATATAATGCTTTACATTTTTGTACAATTAATGAAATGAATGTCTATTTGTTGTGTGATGAATTATGTTAATAGCCGTGTCCCGCCATCCCCTCCGCTTGTCTGCTTGCAGAGGCAGTGGGGGTGTAGCATATAGGGGGGCACAACTACAACTGCCACACATCCCACATTGACACACACACACACTCACATTCAGCGAGTGACGGCGCCAAACTTCTGCAGCGACCCACTCGCCGCGTCAAGTGAAACTTGTCGCTCGCCCCCTGCCGTCTGCGGCTGCTGCTGGTCGTCCCCCCAGTCCACGCCCCTGCTTAATGTACTTGACTGCGTCTGTGAGTCATAGTTCCATTGAGTTTGCTTGCCTCGGCGAGCAGGGCGTGCACACTCTGCCCCAAAAGGGTCGCGGGAGGCACTGACTCATCGCAGGGGACAGTTTGAAAATAAATCTAAATAATATGCAAATGCACAGGTACAAATAGGGAGGCGTTTAAGGCCGATTTCTAAAGTCTGTGCAGCCTTATATAGACTGGAAACACACTCTCCTTTTAATAAGCTCTCTATTTTTAATATATTTCCCCGCCCGAGAGGCATGGCCAGAGTGTGCCATCTTCGAGAGGATTTCCTTGGCTTGTTTATGGCTTTCTGTTTTTGTTGGCTGCTCTCCCTGGGCTGCCTCTGGCCTCCGCTTCTATTAGTCATTGGCCATTCGTTCGGTGAAATGTTGCAACATAAACTCACTCCGCCAGAGCCACCCCGAAATGGATTTGGAGGACGCCGAGCGGTGATGTCAGCGGGGGCTGTCTATGTCACCCCCATATGGCCATATTGCCCCCTTATCGTCGTCCCTACCCTTAACCTAGCCCAATGTCATTGAGCGTTCTTCGGCGGCTCTTCTTTTCCCGGGAGCAAAAACAAAAGTTTATTGTTTTGTTTGTTAAATTTTGTTTGGGTTTTGTGCCGAGTCCTGTTTTGTCTGGTCTTTTCGGGGAATTGTCTACTGGTTATTACGAGAGTGCCACTTCCCCTTCTCGCCATGAAGTTTCATAAAGCCTCGCCAGTTGTTTTTGGGTCCTGCATTTTTGGCTAGGTTTTTATGTTAATTTATGAACAATTTTGCCCCTTTTTATGGACCTTTATTAGCCGACCACTGAATTCCCCATCCCCCGGAGCGATGTTCTCCACTGAGCTGTTATTTTTTCCATTTTCCCACTCCTGAGCTCTCATTTCCTAGAGGTCCTTCCTGTCATGCCATATGCTTATAATTCCATTTGAATTTCCAGCTCTCGACTTGAAGTTTCCATTTCCGTTGAACTATTTTTCGGGGGTAAACTTTCACGCCCCCTTTTATAGGTTTGGGGGCTGAGTTTGGGTCTTCCGCTGCAGGGGGGGGTGGATCTCTTGGCTTCCTTTCGGGTCTTTGAACTTGTTTTTTCTTTGCGTTTCTGCGGCACATAACACTAAATGTTGGCTTTGTTGTTCTTTAGCGATGTTGTTGTTGGTCTCCTGCTCCCTCGTCGTCTTTGGGCTCGAGTTTACGGCCCTTGCCTGGAATGAAACACATTTCGTGCGTTTTATGCGTTCGCCTTGGCGTATGAGTAATATTTTGTGCCTTTATTGCGCATACGTCGTGTGGTCGGTCCCTTGTTAATGGAATGTCTTCTCGTACACCTTAAATTCATTCAATATTACACAATCCAAGTCGTAATTAGGAACAATTAAAGGAGGAACACAATTTCAGGTCTTCAATTTGAGAGTTAAATGGAAAATAAAGAATTCGTGACCAATATTTGTGCTATTTAAAATGCACAGTTTGTTTTTCCTTCGCCCCGATCTCCTTAGGAATTCCCATACGCCTCTTTGACTTTCACAGCGGAAAATTCTACAAAATATTTGCTTGCAAAATGCAAAAGAGGCGTGTCAATTACATTAACTAGAACACGCCAGGCCCGGCCAGCAACCAATCGAGCGGCCACACGACCCTCCCTCTGCCCGCCCCGACTAAGGCCATAATTCATATTGCATCGATTGATCCATATTTTATAATAGCAGAGACCGGGCACAAACAGAGGGCAGACCGACCGACCGACCGACCGACCGACCAACCGACTACCCCAATTGGAATCGGATTATTTTGCCCGGCTAAAAACGAGGCTAGGCCAGCGGCCAGCGGCCAGCGGGGTGAATAATTCATCACTCAAGTGTCGCTCACTCTGCTCTGCACTCATAACTCATGTCCCCTCCAGACGGCAAGCAATTGTGGAATTTTTCAAAATTTTCTTCTATATTCTGGGACGGCCCTGCTTAACTGATAGCTTTCCGTGGAGGGAGGAGGCTCGTGTCACTCCTTATCTCTCCTCTGACGGGCAGAAATCATTCACAGCTGCATTGGCAGTAGAGCACTTGCCGCAATGTGAACTTTCCTATCAGCACCAAGTGGAATCAAACACATTTCGTTATCGCATTTTAGCTGGAATGCAGTATCGGAAACCCTTCCTCTATTTTAATTTGCAATTGTTGCGTGCTTTCTATTGTTTGTGCAGCATAGAAGGAAGAGGAGGTCATTGCACTCCTCCCCTCGACAACGCATGGCGAATCCAGCAGATATAGACGCGATAAATTACAGGGCAGGGGACAGCATCAAAATGTCAAATTAAAGCATTAAATTAGTCGCAATAAAGTGGAAATATTTCAAGTACTCGTTCCAGGAATGATGCAAGCGCATAAACAGTTTCATCAGGCCCATAAAAATGATTATTAAGTATACTATTTGAAAGACTCCCTGAGAAGGCAAATTATATTTAGTGTTTTTGAGTGCCTATTTACAGAATTTTAATCAACAAATTCTCCAACTGAACTGCACAGTCTTGTTCAAATTTACTTCATTATTTTTATTTTTTCTGCCACATTTGACACAGTTTCCGCTGCGCAAATCAATGGAATGCGAATCAATAATCTTAAAGTTGCATTTGGTGTCTGCTTTGTGCACATTTATCTGTTTCCTTTTCGCTTTTGCAATTTGGCTCTGAGTGCATTGCAGTTTTCGCTTGATTTCAGCATTTTTGCTTTAGATTTCTGCTGCTGGCTTTTGCTTTCGTTCAGCCCGAGCCCCCTTGACTTGCCTTGCTTATTTTTCTGGCTATGTCTTCAATCAAATTGACACGCTTTCCCTTTTCGCCTCATTTCCTCCGCTGGCGTCTCCTTTTTCCTTCGCTAGGCTGTTTTGCATTTGCATTTATATTACTTTGGATTTTGGATTTGGGTTTTCGGCTCTGCTGGGAGCTCGGACTGTGGGACTGGCCTGAACTTTGCGCAGGCGACCCGATGCAGACATTTGATACTTTGCGTTAATGATCCCAGGGAGCTGGTTGTAAAACAAAAATGGAGAAAAAATATGGAAATCGAGAGAGTACAGTGAAACTTAAAACTCACAGAAGTCCCAGGAAGATAAATAATAATTAAAATGAGGGAAACAACGGCTATTTCTTTAAACTCTTTACTCATTTCTGTGTTTAGCTTTAGTTAGCTTTAAAAAATAGTTCCATAATTATGGCATATAGAATAATGCTATTTTATTTATTATTTGTACAGTGATTGATAGAGTGGCTGAAGGCATTCGGTTCGTTAGCGATTTATGTTGTTATTTTCCATTGCATGCGTCAAATATTTTCCATTTGTTGACTATATACATATAGAGTGTCGTTGTTCCAGTTCTTCCCCCGATGATGAGGCGCTGGCAATGGCGATGATGATCATCGGTGACTTGTTAGACTTGACGCACGACCGAGCGAGATAGAGAGGAAAATCAGCGAACGACAGAGGCTAGCCTGGTTAGCCGATGCTATTTATGTTGGCTATCTGCCTCGGTATCTGTAGCTGTATCATCTGGCATGGACTCTACGTGCCCCATTCCCCCAATCGTCTCCGTTTCCACTTTCCACGCCGCCGAGTGTTTGACCTCAATTGAAGTTAACTTCGCTTCGCTGGGCGCAACTCAAACTGTCAGTTATAAAAATACCATGGAGCATATGGAGTGCACACACACTAGTTATCGGTGCATGTATAAAAAAGAGGGAACTACCACATTCCCAGTGATAGATCGCTGTCAGAGACCTTATTTTCCAGCTAAGAGACTTGTCTGCAGAGCGTGCAAGCCCTGCCGATTTTAAGGGTCAAATAGGTCAAGTACTTTGAAAGAGTAGTAAAAAATGCTTTAAGAGCGATGTGTATCGATTTCTAATACTATAAATACCAGACATACTAGCGATAAATACTAAAAAATCCTAAATCCTAAAAACTCACAATTTAAGTCATCATTTTACATAAATCATCATCTAATCGAAATTTAGGCAAGAACATGGGTGTTTCCCACAATTCCTTGTAGATTCCAATATTATTCAGTTCATATTCTAAAGTTCTATATTATATTTCGTTCAGTTTTGAAATTCCTGTCTTTTTCCGACTCGTTGCCAAGTTGTTTTCTATCCGAAAAGAACCTCCCACACCGTGACAAGTACATGCACACCCACCTGAAGAGTTGTTGTGTGTGGCCCCGCCTACTTAAGGCGCCCACTTCCGTCGGCTGTGCCGCCCCTGGACCACCCCCTCCCACTGTCCACCCCTTGTCACTATGCATTGTGCAATGCTCTCTGGCCTCCTTCCCACTCTTCACCCCTTCTCAGCTCTTCTAGTCTCCATTGGGTTACTTTAGGTCATTGCAGTTGACGCCGACGTCGCTGGCAGCCACAGAGCACAGTGGTGTGTGTCCAAGAATAAATAAATTAAATGGAAAAAGAAATGCGACTTAACTGAAATACTTTTCACGATAGACTGATTTTGTATCACCTCAGGTACCTCAGAAAGCTCCAGGGGAAAATATATAACAACATATTTATACATTTATTTATATTTATTATTTATAACAATCTTGTATAAGACAAGCAACAGGGTTGGATATATAGTTTCTAGAGACCAATGTCTACATCCAGTTGGGACTTGAAAAAAATCGTAAGTATTTCTGTCGCTATTGCCTGCAGTTTCGTGAGAGCGGCCCACTGTGCGCCGGCATCGTTACGCTTCTAATTCTCGCTTGAAGGACGTCGACGTCGACGTCGGCGGTGGCGTTCGCGTTCGCGTCGCTGCAGCTGCGGGAGTTATGTGCGCTGATGTTTTATGCTTTTGTTGTATTCGCTGCTGTAGTTGTTGTCGTCATTCTATGGCCAGACTAGAAAAGTAGAAGAAAAAAATAAAAACCAAGCGACCTCTAAGCGGTCGTCAACATTTTGTTTACTTGAACACAAAGTCGTTTCGCTAGTCTGGCCACATGGAAAAATGCAAACAAAGCGGAGAAAAATGCAGAATTCCTAATTACAATGGATTCTCTCTGTATTCGATAAACAAAACCCCGGAGGAATGCGAGAACACGGAATGATAATAGAAGCTAATAGAATTTCACGGATAGGAATAATGAATACCTGAGAGAATGAATATCTTACAAGGAGAAATCCAAATTCCTTACACGTTTCAAGCATATTTAGGGATCTAGACCAAAGAGACTTAACTTGCAAATACGAGTACAGTCCTTAAACTCATTAGGATTTTGAAAAATATTAGAGATTGCAGTATTCTTTAAAAAGTTAGAGGTGCGCCTTAGTCGTTATCGAGTTTGAGACACTGTATATTGATTGGACTTTTGTACATCTATTTTTTAATACTTTTGCTTAATGCTTAAACTTTTTAAATGGTTAGCCAGATCATTTTCGAGGGAGCTTGGTTCGCTAAAAGATCTTTTGGGGACTTCAAGTACTGTCTTCACCGCAAAGACCCCATTGAAATGATTTTGCATTTCTATCACAATTTCAAGGCAATCATTCATCGTCCGATTTCAGGTTTTGTGTGCAATTTGCCAATTTCAATTCGCCTCATTTCAAATGGCTGATCTTAATCTGTGTGCGGAGAGCAAAACTTTCACCGAATGAAAAGTTGACGGCGTACGAATTTCCCTTTAATTTTGTATTATTTTCGTTGGCTCGTTTCGGTCTTCTGCGGGGTATTTCTTCTTTTTATTTTCGGTCTCTTTGCCATGAATTACGTTTAATTTGAGGTGATTTCTGTTGCCGTCTGTCGCGCTGTCGGCTTGTCAACTGCATGCAACATTTTACATTTTTAACGAAAGCCAGGCGAAAAAGCCACCGAAAAAGAGATCAAAATGTGGATCGTTGGGTGGGCGGGGATATGGGGGAGGGCGAGTATGGGGCTAAGTGGGTGGAGGTAAACGCCACCCGAAAGCAGCAAATTTGTTGTTCAGTCAGCATCCACACTGCTTTTACAGCGCCAAGTAGTCCGCACACAATCCACAGGCAGAGCGAAAGAGATGCCACCTGTGGGTGTGTGTTTGTTTGTCTTTGCTTGCTTTTGGCCTGTGATACATACACAGTCGAGGTCGCCGGAATAGTAACGCCAATTAAGGCACTATGGAAGTCCCAAAAAAAAACCCACCCTAGAGCCAGATAGAATAAGAGAACAGAAAGCTAAACGAAAAAGCGGCGTGTATTTTTTGCTGTTAACTCCTTCGATTTGTGGGTTTTGTTTTTATACATCCAAGAGCGCGCACTCTGAATTTATTTATTTAACTTGAAGTTTGCCCTGTTTTGCTCGCCACAGCTATTCATTTGCTTTTGGGGTTGTGGGTGGGGTGCCCGCTTTTACCGCGCTTTTACCCGTTTGTGCCGCTCTAGCTGCGCCTGATTTTGCTTGGCAAAACTCTCAAAACCATGCGGCCGTAGATCCGCGCAATTTAAATTTAAATTGCATTGGAAATTTCTCTGATATTGTCTGTTGGGCTGCCCGTTTATTGTTCGCTATGCCAGCGAAAAAAAAAAAAAACAAAGCAACCTCTTTAAAGGCCATTTTTTGTATTTTCTGTAATTGAATCTTGTTTCTTGCATTGTTGTGGCTCAGCAACAGAAAAAAACCATGCAGTATCGCAATAATGGCAATATCAGAAGGAAATTCGAGTCGAGCAGTAACCAACAACAATTACAGAATTGTTTACCACTCAGAAAAAATCGATATTAGTTTTGACAAAATAATCGCTTGTTTTTGTGATATAAGCTAGAGAGAGAGATGTATATTTAGGGCATACAAAGAAAATGTATTGTTTTGTTACAGTAATTCTTAGCTCATACTATGAACCTCACAGTAGTATACATTTTATTTCGGTGCAACTCATGAAACCCATAAAGTCGACCTTGTTTCCTATCGTTTTGTCATATCGAAAGCTTTATTAATAGCTAAAATGTGTGGCTTAAAATTATCATTATTTTTTTCAGTGCGGAGAAAGAGAAGGAATGATCGTCAGCGGGCGTAGTTGTAGTTATTGTTGTTGTTGTATTTGTCGCTGGGCGCTGGCTTATTGGCGTCACTGCAATCGACTTGTCTCTGCCGCAGTCGCTGTCGCAGTTGCTGCCTCTGCCCCAGTCGACGCCTTTCTTGAATGCAATCAAGTGTGCAATGCAATTACACAAATGAAAACAGCAACAACAATAGCCACAGCAGCAGCAATAACAATGGCGAGAGCAACAACAAACGCAGTCAGTAAAGAAACAATTAAAGCAACAACAAGTGCAGTGCAACTCTAGCATACCCTAAAGGCCCGAAAGTTTCATAACTTTTAAGGAATTGATGATTAAGTTCCTTCTTATATATCAAAACATGGGAGTTTATTTTAAAATGAAATAAGCTTTAATAATTTGTGTGTTTATATTTATTAAAACAGTCATAGTCAATTCTACAGATAACAAATAAATAATCCCAATTCAAGGGTATTTAAATCCCGCTATTCGCATGAACTGGCTTCTCTTTAATCGCTTTGTTGCTCTCTGCCATATTGTTGCCAAGCTGCAAGCACACCAACAAATCATAATGGAACCATGGCGAGGGATCGGGGAGTGTATTCTCTTCTTTTTTTGTGTGTTAAAAGTAGCAACTTTTATTCGTGTTGGCAACTCTAAGCAAGAGAGGCACTCAAGCGTTGTTGTTGCTGTTGCTGCTGGCTGGCGCTGGTGCATTTTGATTTATTGCATTTTCCATTTGGCTAAGCGTGGAAAATGTAAAAATGCGAACTTCCGATTGCCATTTGGGGGGAAAATATATGTAAGTTGTAAAGTAATTTCTTGGCAAAGCCCAACCCGCTGCTTACTCACCGGCCTAATCCCCACCATCATCATTAAGGAGAGATACCATGTACAGCTGGAATTGCCATCCATTCGAGGAGAACCCGTCGTCCAACTTGGTGGCTACTCACATCGATAAGTGGAAGAACCTGAAAGTTAAAGAGCGGAGAAGAGAGGCCGGCCATCGGGTTGATTGCAGATTAATGGACGTTCTTGAGATCTTGAGATTGGGTTTGAAGATGATTTCAATGGAAGTTTGTTGTAATTGTAAAATGGAGAGTTTATTCGACAATACATCCACCTGTTATTGGTAGTTTCCTGAAGACACTTAATGGGAGAACAGCAATGAATTAATTGCTAACTCTGGCATTAAGCTTCAATGCGCTGGGAAATTTCGATCACTTTATCATGATTTTCATTTCAGCTTATTGTGAAAGCCCCCAGTTTATTTTGTGATGGCTAACTTGTTCTGCTTCCTTTTTTAGAAAGGCGACGGCTCATGTCCCGCTTCTCAGTGCAATTTGTGTGTTGCAGCATGAGTGCCATTTTAGGTGTTATCGCAGTCTTTAAAGATCTTTCTCCCGATCTTCTCTTGCTTTGGGATAACTTGATCTCCGGCTTGTGGCGGGCAATGACATAAAGAGAGAGGGAGAGGGGATGGCTGAGTGCTGCTCCACTGGTGGTGGGTTGTGTATGCAAATGCAAACACGTTGGCCGCGAGTGTGTTAAATATGCAACATGGGCCATGAAATATGCAAAGTCGGAAGGCAACAATATCAGCAACATCATCAGCAGCAGTGGAAAATAAAGTAGCAAGAGCAATAAAGCAGTAAGTGCAATAAAAGCAGCAGCAGCAGCAGTAGAAGCAACAGCAGCCACTGCAAAAGAAGCAGCAACATACAAGAAGCAATAAAAATAGCAGAAGAATTCAAAGAACCAATAGAAACAGCAGACATGGGCAAAATCAGAGGAAAGCAAAGCGGCAACAGCATTTGCAACATTAACTTGGTCCAAAACAGCAGAAGCAAACGCCTTTGAAGAGGCAACTTATTAGGAAAGAGCCAAAAAATCACAGTAGAAGATCAGCAAAAGCAACAACTATGCATAAAGAAAGGTGTTGGTTTGTCCGGAGAATCACGAAAGCTTCTTCCCGCTCTCTTTCTTCTCGGATTTCAACGCAAACTTTCTCCCTTGTTCTCGCACGTTCATTCTCTCCCTCCGAACGCTCACATTTCATGCAGGTGATTGCAGCGGTGCCAAGGGGCAGGTAGCGAAGAGGGAGGCGGCGAGGTCGCCGGCAACATTGTTGGCAGAGCAATTGTCGCTTTGCAGTTGCTTTGCTGCTCGTTGGAACTTGTTTGTGTACACTGAAACACAATAGGAAGAGTTATCTTTGAGGTTTTCAGTAAATATAAAACTGAGTCCGACAAGTAATATAAGAACAACTATTTTAAATGTTAGTGATTTGCTAAACACAAGACATTAATTATATTAATAATTTACCTGGTACACAAAATGTTTTCATTTTGCTTCGGTGCAGTCTGCGTGTTGTTGTAGGTGCCACTTTTCTTGCTGCTGCCTCTGCCACTGTTGCTGCTGTTGTTGGTGGCATCGTCAGGTGCGCTGACAAGTGGAAATGCTTGCCCGTACATTGCTCTCATTGCGGCGACAAATATTTATACGGCCTACCCCGCTCTGTGCTCCCCTACACAACCCGTTTCCAGGTCCGCCTTGTGCTGTCATGCACCGCAAATAAATAAATAAATAAAAAATTAAGTAAATTGAAATGTAGTATCATAAGGAGATTCTTTATATAAAATGGAAATATAATCATGGCTCTAAGATGGTTTGCCGCTTCTGCTAAGCCGCGAGTCGTGGGTTCGATTCATTTAATATATATATTAATTTAAATAAGAACCAGTACCCTACCCTCCTTTTCCTATGTATTCATACCCTACAAACTAGCTTGATTTCCCCTACTACTTTTATTGTCAGTTTAAGCCCCTATATGTATATGTCTTGTCCCGTTTTCTTGGGCTCCCTTTCGCCGTCCCTCCCCTCCCCTTGTTTATTGTTTGCGTCGATTAATCAGCGCATTTAATATGCGGCAAACGCACTGCAGCCACACAGCAGAAGGCAAAAAAAAAGAGAAACAGAAAAAGCTGGAAAGAGCGAGCAGAAAGAGAAAAAGCCGCGGGGAAGGTGTAGACCCCGGACCCGGACCCGGAGCCAAGAGCTGGAGTCGGAGTTCAGGCCAAGCCAACTAACCTGTTGCTCTGCTCCCGCGGCTCCCGCTGGCAATGCCACTAATGGTGGTTATTTTTTTTCTGAGCCCGTTTTCGTCTCCTTCCCCCTTGTTTTTTGGCTTTCGTTTAGCGCCTTTCCGCTTCCGTTTTGTAAATAATTTATTTTGCATTTTCGCTGCTACCTAATCATTTTCGTATTTCGCTTTGTTTCACTTCCGCTGCAGGGTTTTTGGCGGCTGCATTTTCGAAAATGAAAACAAAGCAATTTGCATTTTCCATAAGAGGGGTGGAAAAGCACCACTGACTGAGAGTTAGGGGGAGGGAAATCCCGCCTAAATTCAGACAAAAAGAGTTCTGAAAATGAAGTCGATTTGAATTATTAAGCAACAAATTAAATAAAGAGCAACTGCATAATGAGGCACGCTCGATTCGTGATGATTTATTTAATTGCCTCCTCTGTTTTGTTATTGTAATTATTTTAACACAGTCTCCTCTAAAGTGTCGTAAGCGAAAAGTGTAGAAATTCAGCAATTACAGCACGTGGGTTCCCTGGATTAGCCTCTATAGTGGCTAACTGGCCGGGGTTGTGCAATGCGATTACTGCAATTACGACTAACAACCCGCCTATCGAGGTAAACCCTTTGTCAAGTCAACCCCAATTCCCACCAGCTCGGGTTTATCAGTTTTCTGCCTAAAACCCACAATGAACTTGTTGTGCGATCGACCATTAACCGATAACACCCAGCCGCAGGGCGATAGCGGTGACAGCCGAACCTCGGGGCAACTGTACCCCGACTCCAGCGGACCTCGGGGACGTTCAGGGTTATGTGTTCCACGGAACGACTTGGGACTTCCTTTAGCGACTAAGGGGAATTAAGCCTTTGAAAGGAAATGTTATATATTGCTTCTTGGAATGAAGAAATATTTTACCCAGAACTAGACCTAGACTGCTTTTCGAACTAGAACTGAATATCAACTTAGGGGCACTCTGAAGCTTTGTCAGCTTGCCAACAATTGTTTATGCTAATAGTGCACTCTGAGTCCCCGTTTGTGTCTTTGACAATACTTCCAAAGCAAAGCCTTTCCTTATTTGATTGAACTGTTTGCAGAGTGAAACCAAATCAATCTCAGAGCGAATGCATCACTCGATGCGACGACGCCCCTTGGGGTTCGAGGAACTCCCCCCAGCTCTGGCCCCTCATTTACAGTTGGCTGCATCTTTTATGCAACAGACACAGAAATTGCAAAAACACAAAAACAAAAAGCAGAGAAAACGAAACACAAATGTGACTAGTAACCGCAGCCAGCGGCAGCAGCAGCGCAGCGCAGCGACGACTCGCATTCGTTTTGTTTGCTGAAACTGCGTCACGTTGCAACTTTGACGCTGTTGCCGCCGCCGCCGCCGCGTCCCCCGATGTGGCTGCATCGCATCTCTCAGCTCGTCAACCCAGCAGCTCTTCAGCTTTTCAGCTTTTCTGATTTTCTGCTTTTCAACTGCTGCCTGCTGAGATTTGCGTAAACAAAATCGGTTTTATTTTGTATTTTTCCCCTTTCTAGCGTTGTGTAACCCGCTGTTTTGAGGGGACAAATGTTTTAGCTGGATGCACTCGCAGAAAACTATGAGAAACTAAGCTTAGTTCTATAAGCTTGTCAATAAGAATAGAAAAGGTTCTACAAAGAAATCAAACCTCGAGCTTATGCTGCAGCCACATGCTATATATATGCAAAACTAGTATAGAAACATCCATAGAAACTTCCTAGGAACTTTATTTGTAGTTTTTCAATTAAAGAACACTCCAAAGGTTGAAAGGGGAATAGTTATGGCTGGTGTTTCATATAACTTGTTGCTGCTAAAAGGATAATCCGGCTGCTGCCACGTGAGCGTTGTGCAAGAGAGCTCCTTGCCAGGAGCAGACCTCTGGCCCCGAGACAGAGAGCAGTCATCGAATCGGGAGAGGGGAGCGACTAGGCTACTGGGCAACCTTCGATTTGACCTTCGCCGCCGCCGACTTTTGCCTTCGAGGTGACCTCCATTGGCTGCTCGTCGCCTTTCCATTTCCATTTCAATTTCGAGCTGGAGCTGGCCTTTATTTTTTGCTCCATTTTGCATAATTTATTGCATTTAGTTTTCATTTCATTTACTGCTGCCGCTAGCTCAAGTTTGTGCCATAAATTTGTCCACCTCGCGCCTGCTGCTCCTGCTCCTGCTCCTCCATCGCGTGTGTCCCTAATTCCAGCTCTCTGATTGCCTCTCACCCTCACTGTCCTCGCCGATGACCAGTTTGGTTTTCCCAGGCCCTGACCACGCCCACATGACCCCTCCGGCTCCAGGAAGCCACCTTCTTAAATATGGCTATATGTAATTGGCCTCGGAGTGCGTGGGTTTGGCGACTTGTCCCGCTTCCGCTGAGCGCTATTTTTGTGCCCTATGCCCCCTGCTCCCACTCATATCGAATGTCCTCTGACGTAAATTAATTAAGTTATGTGGATACACGTGCAGTGGCAACAAGCGGAGAGCAGACGGAGCTCGTTATGTTATTGGGCTGCCCGGGCTGGCTACTTAACTGCTTCTATTTTTAGTGGCTAACTGCGGGGAAGTCAGTCCCAGTCGGAGTGGGATGGATGGATGGGTCGCCAGATGGCTGCCAGGGAACTCGACATGTGTTATTGCCATGGAGATGGTGTCCTCCTTCTATCCCTCCAACTATTCTAAGGAAATTGGGTATTTTAAGGCCTTTAAAACTTTATATTATATGCCTACATCACACAATCAACGTAATAAATAATAACATGGCACACTTTGGACAGGTTTTCAAGGGATTTCTAATAAGCACACTGAACTATTCTTTAAAAATAATTATGGGAATGACTGGGGATTTGATGTTTATTGAAACACTTACTAAGAACCTTACTTCCCTCTAAAATAGATTTCAAATCCTCGCTGAATCCTCTCCCTATTGGAGAAGCTTCCCCATTACTTTAATAGATGTTATTAAGTAAATGAGTTCCTTGAGCAGAGCTGGCTCCCTCATTGTCTGGCCCGGTGTCTGCTCCTGCTGCTGCGCCTCGTCACCCACTCCCCTGTGTCCGCCATCAACGTCTGCACCTCCATTCCCTGTCATCCGTTTACTTAGTCACCAGTCCATTATTGTTGGCCAATTTCCCCCATAATGTTTCCTTCTTTTGGGCGCGTTCTTCGCCGACGCTTTGTTGGGGGCGTTGACAAGTCGCAAATGCTGGCGATGAGCGGGCAGATACAGATAAAGATTCTATATATTAGCTATATATGACTGTATGGGGACTGAGTGAACTGCGTTCAGTTGCATTTCAACGTCCAAAGTGGCGGGAATTGCCCGAAAAAGGTGAACATCAGGAAATTCCTTCCCACAAAGAGGCGGAAGAAAGAAAGATACGGAGAACAATGATCTCCTTGGTGATAAGAAGACTACTTAGGAAAGGTATACGATGTCCAGCTTAATGAGAAAAGATAACTCTGATCCCTGCCTAATGATATATATTCTTCTGTGACTCCTTCAGATTGCGATTGCGGCTGCGTGGACTCGTACACTTCCAGCCACGGCCCGCCAGTGCAGCAGGACTCGTCAGCAGCAGCAGCAGCAGCAGCGGGAGCGGGAGCAGGATCTGGAGGAGCGGGAGCTGGAGCGGGAACAGCGATCAGCTTCAAGACGGCGCACACAAAGGTCGCCACCTCGGGGGGCCATGCCAACACGCAGCCCCCCAGCAAGCGGTCCAGCAGTGGAGCGGATGGCGACTACCAGCTGGTGCAACACGAGGTGCTCTACTCCCTCTCGGCGGAGTATGAGGTGGGTTCGAGCGGCTCCAGGTTCCTTAAGCTAAAGCTAATCCTCTGTTCTATTCCCCTAGGTGCTGGAGTTCTTGGGCCGCGGCACCTTTGGCCAGGTGGTCAAGTGCTGGAAGCGCGGCACCTCCGAAATCGTGGCCATCAAGATCCTGAAGAACCACCCGTCGTATGCACGCCAGGGCCAGATCGAGGTCTCGATCCTCTCGCGTCTCAGCCAGGAGAATGCCGACGAGTTCAACTTTGTGCGGGCGTTCGAGTGCTTCCAGCACAAGAACCACACCTGCCTGGTGTTCGAGATGCTCGAGCAGAACCTCTACGACTTCCTCAAGCAGAACAAGTTCTCGCCGCTGCCCCTCAAGTACATACGGCCCATCCTGGAGCAGGTGAGTCTTGAGTCCCCGGAAACCACGCCAAACTGTGATATATATCTATTTGTTATCCCAGGTATTGACGGCCCTGTTGAAGCTGAAGCAACTGGGCCTGATCCATGCCGACTTGAAGCCGGAGAACATCATGCTGGTGGACCCGGTGCGTCAGCCGTACCGCGTCAAGGTGATCGACTTTGGCAGCGCCTCCCATGTGAGCAAGACGGTGTGCAACACGTACCTGCAGTCGCGCTACTACCGCGCCCCAGAGATCATCCTGGGCCTGCCCTTCTGCGAGGCCATCGACATGTGGTCGTTGGGCTGCGTGGTGGCGGAGCTCTTCCTCGGCTGGCCGCTCTATCCGGGCAGCTCGGAGTTCGACCAGATCCGCTACATCTCGCAGACGCAGGGACTGCCCACGGAGCACATGCTGAACAGCGCCTCGAAGACCTCCAAGTTCTTCTACCGCGACGTGGACTCCACGTATCCCTTCTGGCGGCTAAAGACCACCGAGGAGCACGAGGCGGAGACGAACACCAAGAGCAAGGAGGCGCGCAAGTACATCTTCAACTGCCTCGACGACATTGGCCAGGTGAATGTGCCCACGGACCTGGAGGGCGGTCAGCTGCTCGCGGAGAAGACGGACCGCCGAGAGTTCATTGACCTGCTGAAGCGCATGCTGACCATCGACCAGGAGCGTCGCCTAACGCCCGCCGAGGCGCTGAACCACTCGTTCACCCGATTGACCCATCTAGTGGACTATGTGTACTGCAACAATGTCAAGGCCTCCGTCCAGATGATGGAGGTGTGCCGCCGGGGCGATTTCCACACGTAAGCTTTGGCTATCCCCTAAGTGGCCTAGACACCCACTAATCCCCGATTTGTCTTCCCTCCCCTACAGAGTGCAACCCGCGTCGACTCTAGTGACCAACTTTGTGCCCTCGAGCACCGAGAACATGACGTTCACGATCAACAACCAGCTGACCAGCCAGGTGCAGCGCCTAGTGCGCGACGGCCGCCCTCTGGCCTACGAGGGGCTCTACCAGATCTACAACGGACGCAGCGTGGCCCGGCAGTACCCGCAGGCGCGGACGGACAGCTTCCAGCATCAGCTAGTGTCGAACATTTTGTGCCCGCCCTCCTACCAGGCGATGCCCAGTCCCACCAAGCACGTGGTGGTGGGCAGCGCCACCATGCAGCCCCCGCTGCAGGTGCCGCCGCAGCAGTATGTCAATGTGCCCGTGCCGGTGTCCATGGTGGAGCCCACTTCGGGGCAGAGGATGCTGCTAACAAACCGAGTGCAGGCGAGCGGAGTGGCTTGGCCGCAGACCGGCAGGCAGATGGCTTTGGTACCGTCGTGGCCGCAGCAGGCGCCCGCACATTCGCTGATCGTGGACTCGACCCCGCTGTTTAACGTGGAGGAGATTTACCCGAAGCACCACCTCAACTTGCCACGCAACGACCTCAAGAAGGAGTCGCCGGCTCACCATCTAGCGTGAGTGTCCCACTTGTATTTGCTCCGATGTTAACCCATCCTAATGGCTCCTTTTCCTCTCCCCTCTTCTGCAGCAAGGGCAACTCTTATCGCGCGCCGCGGCACGAGAAGAAGGAGCACCAGCAGCTGTCGCCGGTGAAGAAGCGGGTGAAGGAGAGCTCGCCGCCGCATCAGCAGCGCTACCAGCGCACCGCCCACGTCTCGCCGCAGTACCACACGCACCACAACTGCAACTACGGGAACGGAGGAGGCGGTGGCTACAGCGCCAGTGCGGGATCGGTGGTGGCCTCCTCGGCTGCCTCCGCCAGCAGTGAGTGCCAGAAATGGAATATCAATACTTGTCCCTTGAGTCTAGACTTATATTCATTCATTTTATTTCCATCCTCTTCCAGACATTGTAAACGTCGGCTCGTCGAACTCGCACCATCACCATGCACCTGTGGCTCATGCCCAGGCCGGCTACAGCACCTCCTCCTCGGGCCACCACATTGTGAGCAACTGCAACGCGAACGGAGGAGGAGCTGGCTACCCGCAGCCGCCGGCTCACGCTCACCAGCAGCATCCGCATGCGGCCCAGCCCCATCCCCAGAATCCCACCCAGCATCCGCAGCAGCAGCCGCAGCATGTGAAGCAGCCGACGATCACCATCCACGACACGCCCTCGCCCACGGCCGTGATCACGATCTCCGACAGCGAGGACGAGGGCGGTGAGGGAGTAGGAGGCCAGGTGCCGGTGGTCAAGCAGCGGGCGCACGCACAGTCGCAGACGAGCAGCAGTCTGCTGCAGCAGCAGCACGTGCCCAGCTCCAGCTCCTCCTGCAGCAGGAGCAGCGCTCACCAGCAGCCGCAGTCGTCGCACCAGCAACATCCGCAGCACCAGCAGCAGATCACTTATGGTAATGCCCAGACTCAGAACCAGAACCAGAACCAGAGCCAGAGCCACCTGGGAGCCAGCAAGGGTAGCCAGCATAGCAGTAGCCATAGCAGTAACAGTAGCCACAGTAGCAGTAGTCACCACCACAACCACAACCACCACCACCCTCATCATCTGAATCCGTCTCATCATCTGAATCCGCCTCATCAGCCAGCGAGTGGAAGTGGAATAGGAATAGGAACGGGAGCGGGATCGGGAACGGGAACTGGCACGGGAGCGGCAGCGGGATCGGGACCGGGATCGGGATCGCAGCTTCAGCAACAGCTCCAGCCACAGCCGCAGCCGCAGCCTCAGTCTCATGCTCAGCCGGCGACGCATCCTCATTACCATGCCACGTCCACGTCCTCCTCCTCCACTTCTGCTTCCACTTCCAGTCACCATCAGCATCACCCCCATCACCCACCCGCCTCCTCCTCCATGTCCTCCATGTCCTCAACCGCTCAGTTTGGTGCCCCTGTCCCCGTCCTCTGCCCCAGTCTCTCCTCCCAATCTCAGTCGCATCTCAGTCGCCATAAGCCATCGCAACACGTCCAGCTAGTAATTCCATGCGTAACCGTAGGTGACCACGATCCGGAGGACGCCCGCCGTCGTCATCATGCCGCCGCCGCAGCCGCCGTGGGAAGTCCCAAGCACCATCATCCGCATCACCAACAGCAGCCGGCTCCGCAGCAACAAGCTCCTCCACAGCACCAGCAGCAGCAGCAGTACCAGCCGCAGCAGCCTCCACCGCAGCAGGTGCTGGCCCAGCCGCAGCCGCAGCCCAGCATCAAGTACGAGCCCGGCCAGTCGCAGAAGAAGCGCATCCTGGCCATGGCCCAGAGCGAGTGCGGCTACCAGCCGCAGGTGCCTAGCCAGCCGCCGTCCTCCGCCAGTCTGCCGCATATTCCCACGAAGCAGGAGCCGGCCGAGTTTTATCCGGAGTACGCAGCTGCTCCTCCGCCACAGCAGCTGGACACGAAGCGCTCGTCCTGGGCGCCCACGTCCTCGGGCGGCGGCGTTGCCGCTCCTCCGCTAGCCCATCCGAAGCGAGAGGCCCCGTCGGCGGCTCCCATCAGCTATGTGGCCCCGACGGTGGCCCCACCGCTGGCCCACTCCAAGAGCAGCTCTGCCTCTTCGTCGTCGTCGATCAGTGCGGCGGCTGCAGCAGCGGCTGCTGCAGCTGCGGCAGCGGCGGCCAGCGTGGGCCCACCATCGTGGGGTGCCCCACAGGTCTACAGACAGCCATCGCAACCGCCGCCGGGAAGCGTGGGACTCAGCGTGGGGGTTCAGCCCCCGCCCGTGGCTCCGCATCCGCATCACCACAGTCACGGCCATCATCACCACCAGGCCGGCACACCGTTGGGAGGATCGCCGTCCTCCACAGCAGCGGCTGCCCTGTTACAGCCGGATATCTACGGTCAGGGCGACATTTATCGCCGGCCCACGGTCTTCGTGTCGCAGGCGGCGCCCAGCTATGCGTACGCCAATCGGGCAGTGGTGGCCCCACCTCCGGCCCACAACAGCTCCAGTCGTCAGGTGAGCGAATCCATTCGTATTTATCCCTTAATGGAACTTAGGTTAGAAGTTAAACGAAGACATCTAGACCAGTTAAGGGCACGTTCTGGGGTCAAAATAACCTTACTTGATCCTTTCCATCCTTCCAGGTGATACCATCGCACCCGCTGCCGGCACACATCCAGATACCCACCCAGTACAGCCAGTTCGGACCGCTCAGTCCTGCCCAGGTAGCTGCCAGCAAGCACGCGGCGCACTTTGCGCCCACCAACATATGGTATGGGGCTGAGTAGGCTGACCAAGGGAGAGAAGGGGCAACGGGACGAGGAGAACCAAGAACCAGAACCACCCAAGCACACGCACACCACCACCTCCAGTACCACCACCCAAGTTGTTCTGATCTTGGCTAGAGCTAGAGAGCCCGGGTGACTGATTCAACGCTCGAGTGAGTCGAAAATGCCGGGATGCCGAACCACAGGCGTTTCACATTGAAATTGTAGCTTCTCTGTGCGGCCAGGAGGCAATGTGTTTTGCTAATGCTCTGCCTTTCCCCTCTCTGCATCCACAGATCGTTTGTGGCCTCGGCCGAGGAAGCTGACCACCAACCGCAGCACAGCCACGAGCTGCAGCAGCTGCAGCTGACCCAGTGCTGGTGGTTCATGCTGCTCATGCAGCAGACCATCATCCACAACACCAGCATACTGAACACGGGCGGCGACACTACAACCACAGCCTCAGCCACCTCAGCAGCAGCAGTGGCAGCAACAGTAGCAACAGCAACACACCCAGCCACAGCGGCAACATCCTCCTCCTCCTCCACCGCAGACAGAAGCAATGGCAACAGCAACAAAAAGGCGCGCCGCCCACGTTGAGCAGTTCCAGCAACCCCAAGTCCCCATCCCAGACACTCGTCCCGTTCTCAGTTAGTTTTTTGCGAGGAATCAAGTTTCGTTGGATTCCTCCAAGATCGTTCATTAATTACTCACTCTTTCTACACGACTATTGATTTTATTATTTTTTATAAATAATATTAATAAATGTACAGCGCTCTTACACGCAGCTGGGTGTAAAGTGCTCAGGCTAAACATTTTGTGAGTTGTGTGCACTAGGCACAACCAGCACACCCCCACGCACATACACACACATCTACTGACAGCTATAGCTTCACTTCTATATTGTATACTGAATATGCTAACCTAGACGCATATATTCAAGTTGTTTTTCTCTTCAAACGAAAGCGTTTCATCTTAAAATGTGTGTTGTGTATACTTTTATTGATAACTTCTACATAATATTCTCTATATACCACATATATATATATATTATATACATGCATATGTAATACTTACTATTATTGAATACTATATATCAAAAGCAGAGGAAACTAAGTTAATGGCACGCCGACAACTGCAAGATTAAGCTAACACTAGCGAGCAAGTAAGAGAAAGCTTAGAAATTCCTTAGACTCTTGGCAAGTACCTCAGAGAAATCGAAAGAATCGATAGGAAATCGATGGAGAATCGATAGAAACCGATAACTTAACAGCTAAACAGCCGCAACAACAACAAACAAACAAATAAACACCAATGTTATGCAAATGCCTTTTACACAAAACAAAAGGCGAAACATGTTGAATATGAAGACGAAGAAATTGAGATGTGAAGATGAAGTTGACATCGTAGAAAACCACAAAACAAATTGAATACCGCAAAAACCTTACTAGCAAACAAAAAGCAAATAATAATAGATAACAAACAACCCTAGGAGATATCAACAAAGTAAAGCTAAAGCCTAACAATTACATAGCTCATAGAAATATTCTATATTTAGAGGACATAGGAAGGGATGCGAAAGGCTTGACAACGTTTTATACACACTCGTAACACACATACACACACTCATAGGAATAACCGCGAAAACAAATACAAATACAAATACAAACAACAATTAACAAATAACGATTCTAAATTATGTTAACGAGCGACAAACAAATAATTATAGGAACAAACTGTACATATATGCGCATAAATATTGATACTAGAGTGGAGCACCGTCCTCGATCGAGGCAGAGGACGAGGAGGAGAGTTTCCCTAACTAAGCCCAACTAAGCAAACCGATTTTAATAACTGAATTAGCAGTCAGTTGCCACAGCACTCTGCTTGGTTAGTGGGCAGTTATAATTTTCCATTGTCCTTAGATATATGTGTTTTTGTTTTGATTTAGGAGCAGGGAGCAGCTCTGCCTTTTAGTTATTCTTTCGAGTAGAGGGAAACGCTCAGGAAGTTTACTAAAGTACAAAAACCAAACAACAAAAATAAGAAGCAATCTAGCAGTAACGGCAGCAGTAACCCTTTTAAACTTTTGGATGTTTCCCCCAATAACAACAAGTAAATCCCTTTAATTACTGTTCTAATACCGTTTGGGCCGTTGCTTTTGTGTAAATATAGAATGCAATTTTGATATGTACAAACCTGGCTTACTTTACACACACGCCCACTAAATCCTATACCTATATATAAAGTACATTATATAAACTAAATCTTGTTAAATAGGTTTCCTAAAGTATTTCGTAGTTAGTCCTAAACTTAACTTGTCGCGCATAAAGTAATCAACGATCAGCAACTAATTTCTTTCGTTCCCTTAGAGGGTGGCACTTCCTAAATATAAACAAAACAAACAGACGCAGATACTGATACTGATAACTGATACGGAAGAGGAGTTTATAGTACCCACACTTCGGGACAGAGATGAGCGGGAGAGGATCATAGCATATAATTATTGTGATGTAGTTTTTAACAAGCGAAGAAAGCAAAGAATCGATGCAGATGGAGAGGCGGAAGAAGCGTTTTTGTCAGATTAGAAATTACCTAAAATTATATATAAACATAAAGCTAACCAATTGCGATACTTGCATCTAAATACGTTAACTACAAATAGTGTGTGCAGAGGAGATTCAAGCAACAAATCGTTTTTTAACATCAAGTAAACATAACATTTTAACAAAAGAGAGGAAAATAGAAGAGGGCATTAGGCGTAATTAAGAAACGTTAGTGTTGTGAATATATACGAGTAAAAACCAGCAAGCAACATATGTGTATGTATGGCTATAGCTAGAGCTAGAGCTAGATCTAGGTGTGGTTCGAGTACATTTATATTATGGATATATATATTTTGTGTATAAACAATAAAAACGGCAACCAGCAGCTAACAATTGTAATAAACAATAACGCGGATTAACAGCAACAACAACAGCAACAGCTCGGCAGATTTAAGGATTCGATCTAGATAATAGAAAATAGATTATAGATAATAGACGTAGATGTATTCACCGAGAGTTCGTTTTTTTTATATAGAAATTTTATGGACCATTCAACTAAAGTATAAATACTAAAAATAAGCATGGATATTGAATAAAACACTGTGTCAGCGGAAATGAGTTTGCGATCTGTGTTTCCGATATGTGTTTTCTTGCAAAGTTTAAATTATATTAATATAAATGTACATGTCTTAATGCGAAACCTTTCTTCACTTTCTAACTAAATGTTTAGGAGCCTCAGAAACGAGAAAGCAAATCAGAAATATCGAAAAGAAAATAAAAATGATAAAGAAAAAGAAAAAGAAAAACAAATCAAGAACGCTTTAAATGTAACAAAAACGAAACGTTAATAGACTTATGACAAACAACAAACAAACAAACAAATTAAATTTATATTAAACAAATTACATTTATATATTTAAAGAGAAACCAACAACAAATTACAACTTATTAAAACACAACTCACACTCAATACGCAGGCAGCTGGGCCTTAGTTCCACTGTCGCAGGATTTGTATGTAAGAGGGAGCGATTAATCCACACAAAACACTCAAATATACGTATATATTTAATGAGGAAACGTTTTAACTGTGTAGCCTTAATATTTGTACTCGTCGTCCTCTCGATTTCCAAACAAAACATAAGATTGTCTCGTGTAATTACGATAAATACGATACGATAACGATAGCGATAAGTAGAGAGCTATAGAGCCACAGCTAATGCTGGGGACGATCGGTGTTTACTAAAATATATTTCTCGTGTACTTTCGTTACTCTACTATTTTTTAACAACCTTAGTTTTACCATTACACTTACTCCTCATTTACTTTCGTGTGTTTTCTTTGCTTAACTCTTTTTTGAATATAAACCTTATACTGTATAATGGAACACCACATAAATCATATACATATTGCTTACTATTACCAAGATTTATATATATATGCTTATATTTACTTATGTCCTACAACAAATATATATTACAAACAGATATATCTTAACGCAATTTTATGTTTGTTTTTCTTTCGTTTCCTTTTTTTTCCCGTTTTATCCTGATTTTTAGTAAAGAAAATCAAAAGTCAAGGAGACGAACAACAAATACAACATATATCCCACCAAATTACAAAGGAGTAAATAATTTTAAATTTAAATACAATTAGTGAATGAGCATAAATAATCGCAAATATATTGTGCAATAATATATCGATATCGATGACGATGACGAAGACGATGTCGCTTTCGATAATTAGCAGCCAGTCAGTCAGCAACAGTTTAAGTTAAGTGTGCGAACAGAGGCTAGCTTCAACTGATTTAGACTTAGTTAAAGACCAACCAGGTTTCTGCAGATTATAGATTGATTTCGCAAGCCCCAGCCACCCCTTGAACCTGCAACCTGCAACCTCGAACACCCCCCACGAAGCCGAAAGTTGTTTGATTGACCAACACTTGATGAGCTTTTACCGGAAAGTAACGATATTTTGTTTTGCATTTACCAAAACAGAGCCAGCGCGAGTCGTCGTCAGTAACTTAAAGTTAGAGAGCGCGCAGGAAGCCCCGAACCGAAACGAACGGAACCGAACCCAAATGGATAGTGGGAATATTATTATAGAGGTGTTGACACAACAAGATTGATAAGAACCCGTCCATAATTAGATTTCTTTCGTTTGAGCTGGACCTGGGGACACACGCAGCGGAGATCCAGCCAATTATTATAGCAGGGGCCCTCCCAAACTCGAACTCAACACTGAAACTTAGCGTAATGATAAAGATAACGGGACTTAGTAGTACCAGTAATTATTTACGATATCGATATAATCTTCGTGTTTCTTCTTCACTTGAAGAACTTTCTCAATACTCTCTCTAACTCTCTTAACCAAAATTGTGGTTCGGATTGAAAATTAGATGTTTTTAATACACACACACCCACACAGATAAGTCTATGAATATATATGTATATGCGGATATATTTTATTAAATACGAAATTATTTCCTAGGAGAAGAATTACGAACAAGAAGAACGATAACCGAAATGTTGATGTGTGAAATTTATAAGACTAGCATATTTCCTACCTAAAGAAAACAAAACAAAACAATATACGTTATACTATATATACACGAAATATGATAAATAGCAGCTAGAGCTGAGATCATACTCATAGGCATACATATACACGCATAGGCATAAAAAGCTCTATCTAACGGTAAAGATATTGAATTTAAAAGATCGTACCTTTTTGCTGATTTGGAAACAAGCGAGAAATGGAGAGATTGAAATTGAGGAGGCCAGCGCGCGATTCAGACAGATATTTCTTGTAGTCATTATTGGGTGATGCAAACGTAATCGAAACAATATATGTTTTAATAGATCAGAGAGAGAGCACTTTTATGGGATTTGCTTTTTATATACGACATATACGATATATAGAGGTATAGAGGTAACGTACTTAAGCGAGGCAAGCCGCAGTTTCAGATAAAGAATTTAAATATTTTTATATACGACTCGAGTAGAAACTACAGATATATCCGTATACAGATATGTAAAGCGAAAATAGCTAGTAGGCCAGGCTTTGAAGGAAGTAAACCAAAGAAGGATAATCAAACCGCGCACACAGAGACACACCCATGACAACACACATGACATCCCATGAACACCGCTAGGATATAGGGTTTGTTTTCGCGTGGGCACCAAGTCATATTCATACGTACGACCCCTACCCCTAGCACCTGTAGGCTCCTGCCGACCTACCTAATATTACGATTACGATTACGATTACGACGAATCCCCGACCTCAAGGGATCCCTGGGTTAGACAACAACGAATTGCCGGGCAAGTGGAACCAGAGAGACTCCTGTCCCAAGAATGCAACCCGCAACCAATTAATGTTTTCGATCGCCAACGAAGAGACTTGACCATTGACCCGTAGTATAGACGCCAACGCATCTACTCGTGTCGTCAAAGTCAGCTCACCAGAAACACTTCACCAAAAAACTCACCAACACTACACTACACACCAAAGATTCACCAATCATTCACCAACAGTGAAAGGAGCCACTTCACAGCTACTCACCACACTATTAACACACAACTCCACACCTCTACCATTTGGAATCATAAGTCTCACCACACCTTATTCACCAACACTCAACCACACCAATGTTTAATCGTAATTAATCGACTTTTTGTACTCTACTCGTATCTCTATGAATGTGTACTGAATGTTTTTACTTGGTGTCCTCTCTTATTTAGTCTTAAGGATATCCGATATCGAAGTCGAAGTCGCAGGCTAAATAAATGTAAAATGAATGTGAAACGGAAACAGAAATGAAATTCAAACTTATATCAAAAACCAAGCACACCGATACATTTAGCATTGTACTTGATAAGCCAACGGTACTAGCGTCTAGTTGTATGCGAATCAAAATATTAAGTATATCTCTCCATGTCTTAGTCGGATATGCGTACCTTTTTGAGGGCCCCAACCAAGCCGAAGGGAGGCCAGCTAACTTATCGAATACAAGTAATCGTAGCCATAGCGAATAACTGAATTGTCTCGAGACCAAAACCAAGAAAACCAAACTAATCCAATCGAAGTAATGAAACAATGAGCCGCAACGTTTGTATTTATGTATAGAGTTCCCTCCCTAACCAAACAGATAAACCTATAACAATCGAGTTCCGATTTCAGCAGAGTTAGGCAGCAATTAAGCTAAGTTTAACGATAAAGATAAAGATAAAGATAATGGTAATGGTAAAGGTAAAGGTAAAGATAGAGATTAACTCAAGTTACGTCAACTTAGTGGCAGTGTAAACGCATCTAGATAATTGATAGATATGATTAAGAACTTTTGACTTTTATGGCTGTTTAGAGATTTTATAATACGTCTATATCGATATAGAACTATATATACACACATGAGATAAATAAGCCCGACATTTTCGTAAATTATTTACATACTCAGACATAGACACCTAGACACCTAGACACATAGACACATAGACACTCGACACATTGTCCCAGGGGAGGATGACCACGATTCCCCCGCTGATTTTCGGCTAGTTCTGGCTTGATCCTTGGAAGTATCCCTCCCATCGTGTCCGCATCCCTCGACGGGGATCGGAATGGCCTCTCTTTGTAGCGAATAGAGAAACAAATCGAACATTGTGAAATTTAGTGTCTTTACACTTTAAAGAGAATATATACAAAAGCGGATAATTGAGAATTGTGAATGTAGAACGCCTATAGCTAAGCATCACTCACACTCCACACCCGAACACACAAATTATGATACATGATAAATCTAAACATACTCTCGTACATATGCCTAAAAGGATAACGTGTAGTAATCTACAGCCACCACAAACAATTACAAATAAATGTCTATATATACATACATATGTATGGATCGAACAGAATTATGTACACGCGATAGGTGTACGTCATTATATACTTCAATGTATTTGTGTATATGGAACAAGCGCTATCAAAGTAAACATAAATTATAAAAACCCAACAGAAGAAAAAATCAAAAAAGAACGAGAAAAAAAAATAACAATAACAAATAACAAATACAAAACACAAAATTATCAAAAGAATATTAAAAACCCTTTTTTACTTAATAAATGACGGGGTGCCAGGGACTTTCCCTTCTTTCACAGATCCTTAGAACGAACGCCAGTTCTATAATCACTTTTCTCGAACTTCGTGGGATCACCAAAATTATTAAACATAGATGGGCACCAGGTCTGAAGGTATGAGCCAAGTAAAACCCTGTCATTCCCATGTTAACTCACGATTCTCGGGTGGCGGAATTCACTTTCTCAAGCCTTCAATAATACTCTCTGATCCCAACCAGATCTCGGAGCCGTGTCGCCAGCCATCAATCATTGTCGTGGAGCGGAGTAGACGCTGTCGAACTTGTCGGCTAAATTCCAAATCCCCATTTGGGCCATCCAAGATAGACCCGAACAACTCTCAAGCCCCACAAGCGAGCAGTTGACCAGAAGAGCTGACCGAGAGCCCCCAATCCACTGGGAAGAGGAGTTTCCACAGTGAGTAACCACACGGAAGAAGGCTTGCATGGCTCACTTCTTCCTTAAGTTCATCATGGGTCAGACGCTGTCGGAGCCTGTGACCACCAAGAACTCGGAATGCTGCGCCAACAGCGCCTACCGCGTCGGCTCCAGCTGCATGCAGGGCTGGCGCTCGCACATGGAGGATGCGCACACCCACATCCTGGCCCTGCCGGACGACCCGCAGGCTGCCTTCTTCGCCGTGTACGACGGTCATGGCGGAGCGACGGTGGCCAACCTGGCGGGTAAACACCTGCACAAGTTTGTGACCAAGCGGCCGGAGTACCGGGACAACAGCTTCGAGCTGGCGCTGAAGCGGGCCTTCCTCGACTTCGACCGCGAGATGGAGCACAACGGCTCCTGGGGAGACCAGATGGCCGGCTCCACCGCCGTGGTGGTGCTCATCCGGGAGGGACGCCTCTACTGCGCCAACGCCGGCGACTCGCGGGCCATTGCCTGCGTCTCCGGAGTGGTGCAGGCCCTGTCCGTGGACCATAAGCCCAACGACGAGGCCGAGATCAAGCGCATCAGGGCCGGCGGCGGCTGGGTGAAGTTCAACCGCGTCAACGGCAGCCTGGCGCTCTCCCGCGCCCTCGGCGACTTCATGTACAAGAAGAACCGGCAGAAGCAGCCCGAGGAGCAGATCGTCACCGCCGACCCGGACGTGGAGGTGCGCGACATCACCGAGGACTGGGAGTTCGTGCTGCTGGCCTGCGACGGCATCTGGGACGTGATGACCAGCGTCGAGGTGGGCCAGTTCGTGCGCAGCCGCATCTGCGACGGACTGCAGCCGGAGGTCATCTGCGAGGAGCTAATGAACAACTGCCTGGCCCCGCACGTCCAGGAAGTGGGCTTGGGGGGCGACAACATGACCGTCATCTTGGTGTGCCTGCTCCACAACAAGAGCTACGAGGACCTGGTGGTGCGTTGTGGCGGCAAGCCGAAGGCCCCCCCCGAGGAGACCAAGGCCATGGCCGACCTCAATGAGCAGCCCGCCTTGAAGGTGGTCCCGCCCACTCCCTATCCCCATGGACTGCCGGGCACCTCCAGCTCCCGCCCAGTCATGGGCCTGGGCGTGAGCCTCCAGAAGAGCGACTCGGCCCAAGAGGATCCCTAGGAAGACCCACTCTTGAATTTCCCCTACACGTTGTTCTAGTTACCATGTTTTGGTTCGCACACTCCCACTCCACTTTCGGGCTCCTCATCCGGGCAACGGACCTGGTCCCAGAGTCCCCTGAAGGCAGCTAAATTCTCAGTCGTCGGAAATGTTTAGTTTGTGTCGTTCCTCCTCCTCCTGCACTGGGGCAGCTAGACTCCAACAAATCGTTCCAATAAATCCACTCAAGCGTCCAGGCTCGGATCCTAAAATGTGCAATTGATTACCTAGGATGGGAGAGCGCAAGTTCCCCACACCGTAGCCCATTGAGAACAATCATCTGCCTTGTATTTTTCGGGGATCGGTGGATCTCTCGTTTAATTCGATTAAATGTGCAAATCTATAATACAGATTTAGAGCTACGTATACGTGTATATATATATGGTGTATATGGTAGTATATAAAGGTAGGCAAGTGCGTATGCATCTATATGTATGTATGTATATGTTCTTTGGTCCGTTAGCTGTAGGCTCGAGTTGTGCGAAGTAGGGTTGAGAGTGCGAAATGCAGTGCGTGTCTGTCCCCCGATATCTGCTACTTACAGGGATGTAACAGGGATGTGCTACAAAAAATAAGCGACCTCCGCGAATGTGAATATACAGATTCTACGCGATATATGGTGTGGTGTGATGTACGTGCTAATTAGTGTTACAGTTATGTCAATTATTGCACCACATGCGGCCGTAAGTGCTTAAAATAACGTGGCGCGGTCGGGAGCGGACTGCTCGGATCGCGGGGATCCAGGTCCGTCCGCCGAGTGTGCGCCGAATTTAGAGGTAAAGACTAGAGTTCTCTCGTTCGGACCGACTCGCGTGCCGGAAGCAGGAAGTCGGCCCGCAATGCCTTAATGCGAAGGGATTAATGGGGTTAGTACGGTACGTGGGTGAGTGTCTAGATCTCGTAAAGTCGTAATGCTAGTGGTAGGGAGTACGTGTAAAGTTTGCAGCTTGGCTCGGGACGATGGGGATGATAATGATATATCATCTCGATCCCGTGATCAACGCAGTGCGTGTCGTATCGTACGTGCTATAAAAAAATACTGGTTACATTGGTTTTTTGTCGCTGTTCTTGGCAAGTCTCTAAGAAGTCTCATTACAACTAAGTGAAGATCAAACGACCGATCGGGATCGATCGATCCAACCTTGTCTCTCTACATGTGTATATCTACGGTGTATATCCCTTCTCTCGGAGTATTCGTGTTCCCTGCTCCCTCCTGGCTCTCCTCGTCGCTCTGGAATCATCTACTCTCTAAATGGTACTTTAGCTCTTTGCATTTTTATCACATATTCGTTGACTACAGTAAGAAAGTGGCCTGGGATCGGGTGGGTTTGGTGAGGGTCTCTCCTCCTCTAACTCTTGTGTCTCCGGTGTCTTTTGCTTGGCGTCCTCCGCCCGCCGCACGCCGCCCTCCATCCCTTATGCCACCATAGCGTAGTTCCCGGTCAGCTCGAAGGGACTCGTCTTGGCCGAGTGCGTGAAGTTGTTCTTGGGCGAGAAGTCCACGGGCTGGTCCTGGCCAGCGTCGCCCAGGACTCGAGCCACTCCCTCGGCGGGAGTGGCCTGCGGCTGATAGTGATAAGGCATGGGGAGGGGCAGCGCCAGCGGATGGGAGCTGGGGTGCAGCTCCTGGTAGAGGCCGGGGATTCGATGGGGCAGCACCGAGGAGTGGATCACGCTGAAGGCGGACACCTCCGGGCCACCGGCTGGATAGCCCTGGTAGGCGAGTTCCGCCTGTCGGCGCTCCTTCTCCTTCTGCAGCAGTTTGTTGGCCAGCGTAGACTTGGCCGAGTCGGGAGCAGCGCACTGGAAGAATAACCAAGTACGCAAATGAGAGGCAAGTAGGATTATGTAAGTATATCTTCTCCTACCAGCGATCTAGGTGGTGGTCCCGAGATGACAGCGAATCCAACCTCCGGCTGCTGGCGCTTGGGCGACGCGGCAAGTCGTGTGCCGGATGCAGAGCCCCCACCTGATGCGGTCCCGGAAGCCGGGGCACCGCCAGACCCGGACCCGGAGCTAGCTCCAGGGCGGTTCTTCATGCAGGAGGACTCCTCGTGCTTGTACAGGTAGGACTTGAGGGCGAAGGCCTTGCCGCAGCGAGCGCAGGTGTGGGGCTTGGTGTTGGAGTGCGTCTGGATGTGGGCGCGCAGGTTGCTCTTGTCGGCGAAGGCCTTCTCGCAGACGCCGCACTTGAACGGCTTCTCGCCGGTGTGGGTGCGGATGTGGCCCTGGAGGAGCCACGGCCGCGAGAAGCGCTTGTGGCAGAAGTGGCACTCGCAGCCCTGGTTGTGGGTGCGCACGTGCATCGAGAACGCCGGCATGGACACGTACACCTTCTCGCAGAAGGGACAGTGGCGCGCCTTTTTGTCCATGATTGACCTGTAAGCGAATTTGAGATCGTTAATGTTATCATTTGCTCAATTTCTTCATTGTTAGCTAATATGTTTCCTAGTGCAGAACTCACCTGTGGGTTTGTCTATGGCGCGCTAGGTTGGAGGACGTGGAATACTTCTTGCCGCACTCGGGGCAGATGTGGTCGTCCTCCAGCAGCGAGGAAGAGCCCAGGCCCTCGCCCGGCTCCTGGTGGCCGTGTTCCAGCGGATCCCTTCCGACTCCAAGGTGGTCCTCGGGCGCCTGGAGGCAGGAGCGGGAGCTGGAGCTGCTGCTGCTGCTGGTGCAGGAGTTCGAGTCGGAGATGGTGCAGCGACGCAGTTTCCTGCGATCGAAGACCTTGTGACTGTAGTAGTTGGAGTCGTCGTCCGAGGAGGCGTAGACGGTGGCCGGCTGCCCGCCGCCAATGGCCGACGCCAGTGCTGGCTTCGCCTCGGCGGTGATCAGCGGACCCGCCGCCACAGTGACCACCGCCAGCTGGGTTAGATTGTACAGCTCCTCGGGTATGGGCGTGGCCTGCTGGTCCTTCGTCATCTTGGCCGGGTTGGTGTGGTTGGTGTGGGCGCAAGTGTCTGCAAGATTCGGGGGAAATTCCGTGATGAAGACAGCATGACTAGACCCAAACATTAATGAGTGGCCACGGCAACCTGCTAGTGCGTCACCGCCTGGCTAATATAAGCCACGACATCGTCAATGTGCCTAGGGGCATATAGATATGGCCAACTCAGAAGAACGCCCATGTAACCCCCGCAAAGATTTTCATAAGAACTGTTCCGAATTTCCGCAATTTACGCTTCAAAGACAGAAACTGAAACTAGATGCCTGGATTCCCCCGAAAATGAAATACCAAGAACTCTGGTGTGAAAGAAGCGCATCCTCATTAACACGAGGCTTTTAATTAAATGATTTCACATTATTTGATGATATAGCCGCACTCGTTGTGGCTTTGAAAATCCATAAAACACGCCGATGGTCGACGGAACCCCTTTCGAAACGCACCGCCATCCACCTATCCGTGAGTGTGAGCACGCCTAGATAGATCATAGATCTCCCTCCTTTCGCTTACGCCATAATTCTTGTTTGTTTATTTGAAAATGCATCAATTTATAATTAAGGACAGAGCAGAGAGGCCACACTTGGACTCGGATGTGAGCCAAAGTCGTCTGCATCATCATCGTCGGGTTGGGTTGGGATGTGTTGGGTTGAGGGTGACCAGAGGCCGAGTGCCTTGCGCCGCGGCCCACGGGGCGTATGATTAACGTCAGCAGTGCCTGATCCGCCCGGCATTGCATTCTGGCATTCTGGCTTGCTGGCTGCTGGCTTGCTGGCTGCTGGCACTTGTTGGCTCCGCCGCGGTTCGGTGGCGTTCGGTGGTCTGGTGGTGATCTAGAGGCGATCTGGTGGGGATCCGATGATGCTCTGGCGCTGCCTCCTTGCGTGGTCAAATAAATTGATGTCGAAATGAGTGCGCTTAATTTGTACGTGTTGTGGTGGCATTGATTAATCTCGCACGTAATTGGCGCAGCCCATGTCAGGTGGGCTCTGCTCTGGTCCGGTCTGGGACATCGTGGGCAGTTGCCCAGGTGCCAGGGCTTACTGTAACCACTCGGGTGTGATATCCCATCATTTCGGTGCTTGCTCAACTGGACATGGTTCCCAGCGGTGTCCCGAAATCAAGGTGATTATTAGACTTTATTTATAAATCTTACAAATGCAATAATATTTATTGTTGTTATCAGCCTTCCTTGATGACTCACTTTGTTTTGGTAGCAGAACCAAAGCATATATTTTTCCCTGTGCAGATCCACGGAATACATATGTGGATCGCTGGACCGCTTGTTTATCATGGGAAAGTTTTCTCCTTTGTTTGGCTGCCCCCAAAAATTGTCTAAATAATCGGAGAACTCATTCACGAATCAGGGGTTGGATTAAGGGGTCGGTGGGGCTGCTCCTCCACTCTTGAGGAGGTCATGTGCAATAATGCGGCGGCTGTTTGGTTTCCATTTTGTTTGTTTCTCTAAGACGCCCCGACTTCGCCTGAGGCCAGCCGCGTGATTTCTGTCGGGGATCGTACGGGTGTGGGTGGCAGTGAGCGGAGAGGTGAGCAGCGCCTCCGCCCTGAGAATTCGGCAACCTGTTGCGCATTCTTCGCTGCCAATTCTCGAGTGTTCTCCGCGTGTTCTCCGCCCCTGCTCGGCGGAGGAGGCAGTACATCAAAATGCTGGCGGCAATTAAGCAGAATATCTAGAATTTCCCGCTGCCAAGGTGCTCGAAGGTGTTCGCGAGTGCTTTTCCATGAAGGAACCGCTCGAGGTGAGTGGGTGTGAGCTAATGCCACCGCCAGACGTCCATAATTTGTGTCTTGGCAATTTGCGGCCCATTTATTCGTGTATATGCGCATATACACCACCTGAGCACTGTTCCCAGGTGGTTGCCGCACACACAACACACAGACACAGCACTTTTCCACCTAATCACGTCATTTCAATACACAATTCGATTCCTCCGAACGCCAAATACCCGAATAGCCCGAGTTCCCTCTGAAGAACAATGTGCGTCTGGGAATTTGCCGGGGGAAACAGCTGACAAGTGGACCGACCTTCTCCCGCTGCTCCTGCTCCCCCCATCTCCCCCATCTCCCCATCCGCTTGACACAATCTCCCCCAGCTCCTCCGCCATATTTCCGATGTCAGAATCCGCTCGAAACGTCGCATGTTTCTGTGACAGGCCGTTAATTAATTATTCCGCCGGCCCCGTGCAACTGCAGATCGGTAATCGCAGATGACAGGACCGGCCCAAGGGGAGGATATGGGCGGCGGGCAGCAGGGATAGTCGATCTGTGCCTTGAAGTCTAATGAAAAACACTTGCAGCCCTCGGAGCTCTTGGTAAACAGAAACTAATTGGGGGATACATCAGCTCTAAAGTGTTTTTCCGTCGATTAATATTCCAAACTGATACTTTAAGTCGCTTTAACATGTCTCTATATCTACATATATAACTATCAATATTTATTTGCTCCCCTACTTTCGTTTCAGTGCATAATCAGCTTAGCTCCCCCCAAGGCTGACTCATCCTCCGACTGGCCGCTCCCACACTGACCCAGCCAAATCTCTGGGTCTTCCATGTGCAGCGAACAATGGCGTCTCGCCACGAAATTTCATTTCGCATTTTCACTTTCTGCGCAAATGCTGCGTGGTCCGGGTCCGGGTCCGAGTCCGGGCCGTGTCCGGGTGCGTCTTCGGATCCACATTTCTGGGTAGACACCGAGTTCAAAGTCCTGTTAATGTACACAAAGCCACGGGGAGGAGGGCGCGCTGATGGCCAGCAGAGGCATCCGGAGGTGGCTTCGGTGGCCTTAACATGCGTCTTTCTTCTTGTGGGACATCTATAAATACCCGTAGGTACATGGCCAGGGGAGCACGGGGCGTAGGGGAACCCGCTCCGGCGGATCGGATCCCTGCATAGTTTACATTTTAGTTCAAACTTGAAAACGGCCAAATGCACAATAAACAAATCCGGCGCCAGCCTCAACCTCTGCTCTTCCTCCAGCGAGAGTCAATGCCATCCGATTGCTACAACCCCTTCCCTTTCTATGCACTGGGCAAAAAGCGAACAATTTGTATAATACCTGATCGATGAACTCGCTAACTAAGAGGATATTATGTGACTTTTATATCAGTAAGGTAGGAAAACATAATAGAAATTACATAAAATATATTTATTGAATCGCCTAGTTAACTAGCCGTGAAATAAGATCGAATTGCTTCTCGTTTGCCATATTTTTCTCCGTGTAGGCACCGCTCTGGCAACCCCACTGCGCGCGATTCGATGGCTGTTTGGGAATTGTTTGGATTCGGGAATCCGCTTTTGTTTACCCGGGAGCGGGGGCCCTCATCAATCGTTGCCTCAACTGCAGTTCCCGATGGCTTGTTTACCGCTGAGGATAAACATTTGGACGGGAAAGGACACAAAGGAGCAGCCGAGGAACAGAGGAACAGAACTCTGCAGCAATTCACCTGTAAATCAGGCCGGGTAATTATCAATCGAAATCGATAGATTGATCTGCCGAGATCTGTTCCGGGAGATCTACGCAGTTTGTCTAGACTCGACGGTCTACAGTCCTGAATCTAGACAATGGCCAGGCCTATACAAGTATATAGCTGGCCAGAGATATAGTCATATAGGAAGCCACTCACGCGCTCGTTCCCGGCAACTATTTCCCGGCCCGTCCCGGCCCGTCCCGGCCTGGCCCGCACAGAAACAGCTCATTGCCAATGCAAACATTGCTCACGTAAATGTCAAAATATCAAAAGAAATAATAATATTAATTTAACAAGTGCGCTGCAGAGGCACTCTTTCGGCCGGGGGTCTCTGTCGGAAAATCGGAAAATCGGAAAATGGGAAAGCGCTCTGACTTCTGCTCTGCATTTACGCGAATCTCGGCAATCGGGGTTCCTGCCCAGGCCCATGTTATGCACGCCCAAGGTGTGCGGTGCTCTCTATTGTGTAACCGCAAAGGTGGGCAAGTGATGGAAAACAAGCTCCCCCCAGAGGTCTAGGGAAATTCCGCCACTTTCCCATTTCACCCATCACACACTTTTTGCCAACTCACCCCACGCAGTTTGAATAGTTTTTGTTTTTTGGGGGCACAGATCCGCTCCGCTCCGATCCGATCCGATCCGATCCGCTCGTCGCTCGGTGCTCTATCCCGCTCTCTATATAGACGGGTGATTCAGTCGCCGATGGGAATCAATAATATCACACACACGGTTGCTCCGCGCTCCACGAATTTCACCACCCGAAAGAGGGATGTGTTTGGGATCCGTAGTGATCCTCACTTATTGTCAGACTGATTGGACAGTCGCACGGACGGACTCCGAGCGCTAAGAAGGCGAGCGCACGCAGCGAGATCCCAGGAAGAACTGAGCGTTCTTCGCCGGACCACTTACAGTTTTTACATCTTGCGGCCACCTCTTGCGCTGCCTCCGCCTCCGCCTCCGCCTCCGGCTGCGACTGCGTCGCTGCTGCCGCACTCTACACTGCAAGAAAATGCGATTACTTGCCTGATACTCATGCTGAATAAGAGGGTAATAATCAATCTAACTGGGATGTGAAGTACGGCATTGCTTAGGAAAGGTAACTCCTTACTATTGTGCTTGACAATTGATTACTTAGGTGGGTTCAAGGGAAATGGGGTTATAAATGCATTTTGGAAGTCCTAGATGAGGCTTGCTTAAATTCAACTTTCGGTGCGTGGCGCACCCTTTTCTCTCCGTGTACCTCAACACTCGCGTCGAGGAGGTGACGAAGCTGGCGCAGAGCGGCCGCAGACCCGAATCGGCGGAACGACGTGGTCGACAGCCAGCAGCTGTTGTTGGCTGCTCTTCCCTAGGATTGCCGTGGATCGTACGGGATCGCACCGAACTCAACTCCAAGAACAAACCAGGACGTTGGCTGCGACTGAGGCTGCGACTGTGACTGCGACTGCGACTGAGGCAGAGGCAGCGGCGGCGGCAGCGGCTGCGACGGTGTGTCGGCGATTGGAACAAGTGTGTGCGGTTTAAAAATAACTCGAAAATAATGTTTTCATTCTGCTGTTGCCCCTCTCGGCGCTGTCCCCCCTTCCCCCTCCGAGGGAGATGCTATGCCTGCATTTTCCGAAGGGAAAACAGCTCGCGAGATGCCAGTACTAATGCTGGTGCCTGGAGGGGGGTGATGGAGCTCCTGCTGCCGGCAGGACCACTGCGCAGAATTCCTCTAACGATCCGCAGTCAGTGTCAAAAACCTCACACACTCGGCGAACACAGCAGGGGGTGAGAAAATATATGCAATATTGGTGAAATATATTCAATAGTATAAGAGTAGATAATATCCCATTAGTTGCCTCATTTAAGATTACAAAGATCAACATTTATTGACAGACAATTTGAATTATTTAATATTCTTTTTCACTTTTATATAATTTCAGATTTGTCAAATATAGATGATGGATAACAGTGGATTAGTATGAAACCACAGGCATAATTCTACAATTATGCTTCAGCGCTAGATCAGTGGGACTCACAATGGTAGGGACCTTTAACCCTAATTTTACCAAAAGACAAGACATCTCTAAAGAAAATATTGAAGGACTAACCCTATATGTAAGTTCTATAAATGCCATGTAGGTTCCAATTTTGTATTGTTCTTTAAATAGGAGTTCTACAGTGAGAATTGTTAAGAGGCTGAAATGGTTCTAAATAAGGTGTTCCATTGTTTACTTAGTGCTACCAACATGCCCGCAGGTGTACATTTTGTGCCCCATGTGTGACTGAGTTTTTTCGCCTGCGCCCCATGCTGATTTGCTTAGAAAGCGTAATGAGAGCGGGAGAGCCCGAACTGTCCCGCTTCGTGGTTGGGCAGATTCTCCTCTGCTTTTTGGGATTCTTCTGGGGGTTCTGCTCCGTGTTCCGCCCGTTGGCTCCTCCGTTGGCTCTTCCTCGAGAGTGACGCAGTCGCTTGCAATTTGGCATTTCGCTCGCTGGCGCAAGTACTTGTTGCGGGCATCCGAAATAGACTCCTCGCTCACCTGTGCCGCCGACCTCCTCCTCCGCATCGCACCCTCCCTCTCCCGCGTGCCGCCAGTCTCTTGGCGAGATCTGGCCTTTGAAAGGCCCCAAAAACTGATTCCTCACAGGTGTTGTCGTCGCTTCTGCGTTTCCACTTTTCTCTCGGCTTTCATTTTCGGGTTTTCAGGCGTAATGAACTTATGTCGCCCCTTTTGGGATCTCGGATGTATTGGGTGCTAACGTATTTTCTATATATTCGATGTGATTTATGCCGAGCGCTGGTTCTGCTGGTTCTGCTGGTTCTGGTTCGAATTGGTTTCTGATGTCTTACAAAAGATCTTCGCAGTTCGGGGCGGGGATTGCGATGGGCCTCGAACATAAGTTTATTTATAAGGCCACCCTCTAGCCCTCTAGCCCTCCCACCCTTCCCCACTAATCGGTTTTTTAGTGCTTCCCCCCGCCTTGCCTTATTCCTCGGTTTTCGCACTTCCTCGGCATTTTCACACTCTCTGCAGCCCACGCAGCAGCTCCGAAGACAAAGGAAATCGGTGGGCTTTGTCTGGCGCCAACATGGAAATGCAATTTGAATGGTAAGGTCAGGACGGGCATAGCCATGCATCACGGCACGGCGGAGCTTTGGACCTGGGAGCGCCGCCAGGGGTGACATGTGCTAAAGACATCTTGTGGCAGCAGCAGCCGCCGCAGCCGGGACCTTAATCACGGTAATTAATAAGAGAGAAGAAAGCAGAGAGAGGCACAAAGGAAGTGTCACGGAAAATCGCAGCGGATCAGCTCGGATCAGCTCGGATCATTGGGTGCACCAGTCCCAGTCCAGTCGCAGTCTTCACCCCCTCCAAGAAGCAGGCTCCACCCGGCCTCACCCAGCGCGAGCGAAGACTTCGTCGTCGCGACTGGCGGCCATAAATCTATTTTCGTCCTGGTTCCAGCCGGAGTCGGCTCCTCCTCCTCCGAGACTCGAGTACTCTTGCTCACTTGCTGCGCAATTGCGTGGTCCGATCACCGATGTGCAATCTCCCATACAGCAGCTCCTGCCCCACCTCCACACCGCCAGAAAATGGGCATTAATTAGGTCCCGAGACTCAGATCTCATTAGTATTTAAAGCTTGAAGATTGATTACCCCTTCTTGTGGGACTCTTGGTGTAGGATTGACGCAGTAACCACTACAAACTACAAATCTGACTCGTTATCTTTGAACTAATTAATTAAAACACGGAAGCATAATAAGGTAGAAATATGTAATAAATAAGATAGTTCACAGTAGTTTAGAAACGGTTTTGAACTGTTAAGTGTGGTACACATTTGTTTTCAATAATAAATGAGACTAGCTAGGAGAAGTTCCCATTTGTAAGGGCTTCCCCTTAAGATATATGTAAGCTACACTTTTTCCTCAGTGCATGACGGATATTAAGTGCCTGGATCTTTATTTTAAACTGCTCCCGTCAACATCGAGTGGTTCTCCGGATCGTATTCTCTGCGTAGGTAAAATGTAGGGTGCTATGTGGCCACCGCCTCGGCTGTGCTGGATCTCCGAGTGCATCGAGTCCACATCCGTGAGTTCCAGACGATGACGACGTCGAAGAGTCCAATTATTTACGCGGATAAGAAAGCGGAATCCGCCTTAATGCGAAATTCAACAAGAAACAAAGAAAAGTGGT
Organism: Drosophila pectinifera; assembly: GCA_008042775.1. Classification (NCBI taxonomy): domain Eukaryota; kingdom Metazoa; phylum Arthropoda; class Insecta; order Diptera; family Drosophilidae; genus Drosophila; species Drosophila pectinifera. The sequence continues at coordinate 173,612 of VNKC01005166.1, forward strand.
GGAGGCACCCATTTCCCTGCCTTTTGCTGGGTAACTTAAGGAAACTGGAAAATCAAATTCAGATCAATCGGTCCGTGATCTCCTCCGAACTCTAGTGGCCATAACTTATGTGGAGCAGGGCGACTTCAGCACCCAATTCTGCATCCCTGGCCGCATCCTGTTTACAGGAATTCCACAAGCAACTCAAGGGTCCAGGCGGATGGATGTGGCTGCGGATGGAGGGGCACCTGACTTCAGTGAGTGTGGGGGGGAGGCCCGACCGGATATGTGAGTAATTCCTGGGCGAGGAATCACAAGAATCAGAGCTGCCGCCGAAGTTCGGATCGTGCCGTTCCGTGGCGAGATCATAAAGTTCTATTTATACCGATCCGATGGGGGGAACTCTAGCTGCGGGAAGTTCAAACTCCAGATCCCGATCCTCGATGATTCCAAGTGCAGCGAGCGAGAGCGATTCCGTAGGTGGCTGCCACTTTGCCACAAGGCCCCGAAGGGAGAATCTCTCTCCCAGCGGAAAGTGGTAGGAGGTGGTGCTGGTGCTTGGGGCTTGGCATGTGCCACCACTTGAATCAGTGGCTGTTTATTGACGGGAGCAGGGAGGAGCTGGGAGAACTGGAGGTGAGGAGCAGAGCGGAGCACGAGCACTGCCATGTGCAATGGCAGCAAAACATCAACCGTGTCAAAATTCAAAGAAACAAAAGCGGAAATGTTTTTGTTTTCCTCATTTTCAACAGCCGCCGCCTCACATGAGGAAAACTAAAACAGGCGAGAGTGGTAATGGAAAGCTGATTTGGTCAATGAACTTTTCCTTTTTCTCTTCCGTCTATAATTGGCCGAGTTTGCGTAGCTCAATTGAGTTATTAACCTGGAGGAGGGAACGATGGCGAAGCGATTCTGAATGTACACAATAATTGAATAAGAAATACACCATAAGTTATATATAATGCCATTAATTTTCTTAATATTCTTGCTTTTAACTAATGATATTACCTTCACTGTACTTTAGATATTGAGTCTATTAATGATGTATATATTTTATTCCTTTATTCACCTCTATCATTTTAATAATAGCTTTTAAGTTTGAACTCCCGCCCAGAGACAAATTAATTCACATATCGATAAAAAAAAAACTACTTGTTATTGCACTGCTTGCTTCGTGCCTCGTTCGATAAGACTCGCATTTTTCCAACATCGATATTTTTGTGGCCGCACCTGACATTTTTTTATATCTTTGCCTCAAAGGATGACATTGTTACATTATTTTCGACCATTGGTTGACAAATGCAGGTTAGTTCGAATTCCCGCCTAAATTTACTATCGATAACACAAATACTTGTTATCGCACGGACTGCTTCATGATCGTTCGATACCACTATCGCAAACAGTAGTCGAATTACTCCCATCACTAAGCTCAAGAAGAAAAAGGAATTTCGCTGCCAAATTTTCGCGAGAAGTTGCTGGAAAAGGCAAGAAAACGAAACAGAAACATAATCAGAACATGCACCACTAGTGTGGGCACCGAACACACGTAAGAAAAGTACCACAAAAGGTGCGGAGAAAGCAAGGAGCACTACCCCAGCGACCAAACATGGCGCCCACCCCCTTGCCCTTGCCTCTGCCCCTCGAGCAGATGCCCGGCGTCGGCGGTGGCGGAGGCGGCTATTTGCCCGCTGGACAGGTAACTATTCCTGGAAACCAGTGCACAATTAGCCGTAATACGTGTATGCACATTCTTTAATTTTCGCAGGAGGGCGGCCCGCGAATCAACACGATGTCTCTTTCGGTGCTGATCGATTTCATCATCCAGCGCACATACCACGAACTCACTGTGCTGGCCGAGCTGTAAGTGATCCTACTACAGTGGTGGTGGCACCTATAAAGAATTGACTTTCTTTCAGTTTACCCCGGAAAACCGACATGGAGCGAAAGGTTGAGATCTACGACTATGCGGCTCGCACCCGTCACCTGTTCACCCGATTGAATGCCCTTGTTAAGTGGGGCAACTCGGTGTCCAAGGTGGACAAGTCGTCGCAAATCATGAGTTTCCTGGACAAGCAGAACATGCTGTTCGTAGAGACGGCGGACATGCTTGCACGCATGTCGCGCGAAACTCTAGTTCGCGCCCGTCTACCCAACTTCCACATCCCGGCTGCAGTCGAGGTATTGACCACTGGCACCTACAACCGGCTGCCGACCTGCATCCGAGAGCGTATTGTGCCGGCGGACGCCATTACGCCGGCGGAGAAGCGCCAGACGCTGCTGCGCCTGAACCAGGTAATCCAGCATCGTCTGGTAACTGGTAAGCTGCTGCCCCAGATGCGAGAGTTCCGCATCAAGAACGGACGCGTCACCTTCGAGGTAAAGCACGAGTTCAGCGTGGCTCTCACGGTGATGGGCGACAGCCCAAGTGTGCCCTGGCGGCTGCTGGACATAGATGTGCTTGTGGAAGACAAGGAAACTGGCGGTAAGCAATGGCTTCTGTGCCTAACCTTTTGGTGTTTCTTTTGTACAACTACTCTACAACTACTCTCTTTCTACAGATGGAAAGTCGCTGGTGCATCCGTTGCAGGTGAACTACATCCACCAGCTGATTCAGGCACGTCTCGTGGAGAACCCCAATGCCTTAAGCGAAGTGTACAACTGTTTGCACTACTTCTGCCAGTCCCTCCAGCTAGAGGTCCTGTACACACAGACACTGCGACTGAACTACGAGCGATTGGACGACAACAACATCACCCCGGAGGAGTATGTGCCGGGCGTGAAGCTCACTGTCTCCTATTGGCGGGATCTCAAGTCAGAGCTGGGTTACCGCCTGACTGTTCAGTCCGATCCCAGCGAGATTGGGCGCCCGTTGGCCGTGGTCCATGTACCCTCGCTGGGAGCCAAGGAGTCCGCAGAGGTTGCGGATCGGGCCGTGCGGTCCGAGCATCTCTCCATGGAGCGTCTTATTGTGCATACAGTCTACATCCGGTCTGTGTCGAGGTTAAGCGACCTCAAACTGGAGTTCCAAGCTTTTCTGAAGGACGTTGACTGTGAGTGTAAATGTTGGAAGTCATGCATCCTGCAGATGTATTCACTAATAGTAATAATTTTCTGCAGTTAACCTCCAAGGAACCCCCGCTATCCTGACCGTTCCCGTACTCTCGCCTTGCCTGAGGGCGGAGCAGATCCACATAACCATTGACACCCATACGGGTATGTTCCGTTGTCATGTGCCCAAGCATCTGGACTGCCCGATTACCGAGGAAATGCAGGACTGTCTCAACGGGGATCGCGGCAAGCTGCCCGCGCTGCTCTCGGAACTGCGCTTTTGGATAACTCATCGCCGATGCGAAAAGACACTGCAGCATCTGCCCGCAACGGCTACCGAGACACTACCCTTCCTCGCCCAGCCAGAGCAGGAGCTGCTACAGCAGGGGAGGCACAAGATCTACGTCAAGTTGCACAGGCATCCCAACATTGTGCTGGTATATTTGATTGATGTATGGATTTATTCTTTATAACTAACCAAAGTTGTTCTGCTCAGGTGGTTCAACTTAAGGAGAAGACAACAATGCCCAACGAAATGGAGTACACCTTCCACCTGGGATTCGTGGCCTTCCAGAAGGACGAGGCGGACGTGATAGACGACTCCGCCAAGCAGCTGGTCTCCGTGGTGGCCCAGCCGCCCTCAGACATTCCCAAGTGCTACACAAAGCTGATGCGGCTCATCGAGTTCGATACATTCGTGGCGACCCATGGACCTGGTACAGAAGTCGATGGTGAGCATAAATTCACGTCATTACTCGGCTTTGAAGTAACCTTTAGACGTTTACCTTGCAGCAGAGGTTTCTCCACACAAACGGAAGTCAAACGGGGATCTGCTGGCGCCACCGGCTAAGCAGCAGAAGACCATCTTTCCCGCCTACTTCATTCCCGAGTTGGCCCACGTGGTGGCCATGTGCGACGAAAAGATCCCCTTCATGAATCTCGCACAGACGCTGTCTAAGCACAACATCCCCCACAGCGGGCTGCAGGTTGAGGCAAATGCCACGTCTTTGGTGCTCAAGATTCTGGCATTGCCGCAGCCGGGAAAGACGGTCTTTGCCACCAACCAGACACAGCAGCAACAGCAACAGGGAGGAGCAGCTGGACCAGGGGAAATCAAGTCGAGCGGATCCTCGGGTCTGCCCAAGATTGAACCGCATGTCTGGGACGATCTTATGCGCCGCGTTCTCTCCATCTCTGTGCGTTCGCAGACCAACAAGAACAGCCAGGTGCGCATCTGGGTGGTGGAGTTCGTTTTCTATAGCACACCGCTGCAGAGCAGCCACCAGAAGGAGCAGGGCAGCCGTCGCACCGTTTACCTGACCTACGAGCAGGCCAACCACGACTTCTCGAAAACGGTCGAGGATCTGCTGAACGACTGGTCCAAGATCGTCTACCTGTACACCCTGGTTCACGACTTTGCCGAACAGCTGCGCAACAGTGAGTTCAATCAATTCAATCCTATCCCTTGGAGCGCTATATTGAGTCCATTTCCTTGCAGAACGCCTTTCGCTGTGCGACATGCTGGTGGTCAAGTCGTACAGCTACATGAACCTGCTGCTGGGCTATGGCCCTAAGAAGGAGGTCAGCTGCAACATCTATTGGTCGGTGCAATCGCACGGCTTCCGACTGACCTTTGTGGGCGGTATGTCGGCCGTGAACGCACACTCCATGATGCGAGACCAGCTGGCGCAGCACCTTAACCAGCAGCACAGCCTCACCCAGATCGCCCAGATACTTCACGAGACCTACAACCCGATGAGCTCTATTGCCAAGCTGCCAGTGCTTCCGTTCTTGGGAATACCGGTAAGAACAGCACAATGAGCAACCTGAGAACCCATCTCGACTTTCTACTTTTCCTTTAGCGCCCCCAGGTTCCGGTGCTCTCGTTCTGCATGCTGGCCCAATCCCCCTGCCTGATGAGACTAACCTACCAGGCCGTCTACTGCCTTGAGCTCCGTTTCCGTGCCAACAGACTCGTCTCCATCCGCGATGGAGCGAGCAGCCGCTTCGAGCGCAACGTGGTGGAGGAGTTTACGCCCATCCAAGGCCTCAAGGCTTTCCTCTCGAAGTATGTGGACGAGTCGGCGGCATACAGAGGACGTGCTGCCCACGAGGACGACAACCCATTGTCGCCCATGGGCATGGAGGATAACTTCGGCGGTCCAAGCAGTGTGGCAGGCGTTAGTGCCGGTGGCTCCTCTCCATTTTTGGGCACCGGAATGCGCGGACCACAATCGCCGCGGGACAGTGGACTCAGGTTTCCTGCTCCGCACACACCACCATCCAGCTCCAATCCTCACACGCCGGCGAGTCCGCATCCGAGTGCAGGAGGTGCCGGAGGTGGAAGCGGAGCCCAGGGCCATGGCAACTTTAACCTGACATCTCCGCCGGCGCCGCATATGCCGCATCCCTCGCCAAGCGGCTTGATGCCCTCGTCTCCTCTGAATCCCCAGCCAAGCCCGCACATGGTGCACAGTCCTGGACCCAATACCCTCTATATGCAGAGCCATCAGGACTCGCCCTTTACGGCCATGTCGCCGGCGAATAACAACTGGCCCGGCTCCCCCAGCATGCCACGCCCTTCTCCACGACCCGGACAAAGTCCAGAGCACAAGAGCACTGGCGGCGGCGGTGCTGGCGGAGCAGCAAATGTAGTGGACAGAGGATCTCGAGGCACCCTCAATCGCCCCTGGGCTGGAGCCGTGCCCACTCTGCTGACGCACGAGGCCCTGGAGACGCTGTGTCGGCCCAGTCCGCATCCCAACAAGGACATCAACGTGCCGGACATGAGTCCGCTGGAGCGCTTCCTGGGATGTGTTTACATGAGGCGGCAACTGCACCGAAACATCCAGAGCGAGGAGACACTGACGGCGCTGAACAGCACAGAGCCAGGGGTGGTGCTGTTCAAGGTGGATGGACTGCAGTGCCAGGTGGTACTGAACCAAATGCACATGCAGACGCTGCACCTGAAGATCTCGCAGCTGCCGCCGATGCCCGACAAGCTGCCACCGCCTTTCCAGCTCAGCCCAGACGATCTGCTCGTGATCGAGCAGTACTTCGACACCCGGGTGGCTGCACCGCCCTACAGACCTAACTCGCTGCACAGCATCTGCCGGCTGTTGAACTTGCCCGCTCAGGTGCTCAAGGACTTCGTGCAGATCATGCGTCTGGAGCTGAAGCCGGAGCTGGGTGGCGACCAGCTGAAGTGGACGGTGCAGATGTGCATGCGCATGCCACCCTCGGCCGTGCCCATCGTTCCCTGCGGCAATGCCTGCGTAGTGCTGGGACGCATGAAGATCCTGTTCTTCCTGCAAATCACGCGGATTCCTTACGGCGCTGGAGTGGGAGTGGGCAAGGACTGGAAGGACAGCCCCTCGCTGGTGCTGCCCATCGTGTACGATATACAGACGAATGTCACCCAGATGGCGGAGCGTAACGGACAGGTCAACTCCCCCACCATGACCGCCGCCAGCACCCTTCTACGTCGCTTCGCCGAGTTCAATGTCCAGCAGAATCAGTGCACGCTTTTCCCGGCAATCTCGGATCTGCTCACGAACCTCCAGCTGGCCACCGAGATGCCTCAGCCGCCTCCCAACCAATCCATTGGGCCACCAGTCGGTGTTGGAGTTGGCGTTGGAGTTGGAGTGGGCGTCGGCGTGGTGGGGTCCAGTCCGAACCCGATGATGCCTATGCAGCAGCTCCAGCCGCAGCAAGTTGGCCCCCAGGGACCCGTGGGCCCCGGTGGCTACCCGCAGATGGGCCCCAATCCGGGAGGTCCGCAGTGATGAAGGCGCAAGCGCCGCGCCTCCTCGCAGCAGCCGTGAGCTGAGAGCATGTGAGCAGCGAGCAGGCAACCCGGAACGGCGAACGATTATTTATTTGAAGTTATAAGGAGTGTACAAGAGAGGATAACTGGTGTCACGACCATAGGACCATACCCCATATTCGGGGGTGAGTTGATTTTTTGGCACAAGAAAGCAATCTCTGAACAATATTGCACAATATAACCGCGTATACTTGATGTTTGCAAGTTTCATCAAATTGTTCATAGGTTTCTTTCGAAAGCCCCATTTATTTAACCTTTTTTTTATGTTTATAAATCGGCCCACTCTACGATACTCAAAAATAGTTACGTAAAATATTTAAACATCTGGAAATGTCCTAAAAGTAATGAACGTCTATATAATGTCGGGGCTTCGAGGATCCTTCGGATCGAGAAAAGACCCGACCCTGGTCAATACCTCTGACTTGCAGAAGGTAATACTTCGATTGTATAGTGGAGGTTTCCCAAAGGGATTGTGTCAAAATGCAGTTTCTTTCAAAGATCAGGTGCAACATATATACATTTTATTGTGCTGTACTCCCTGACATAATTACACATCCAAGATTAGAAATTAAGTAAACAGTGCGGCTAAGTATGTAATAAAGAGACTAACTTTAAATGTATTTGTAGATGTGAGTCATACTAATTTGTTTCTATCACATGGTTTGATTGCAGCTGCGCCAGGTGCTGCGTCATCCCGAGGAGCTGATGGCGGCGGTCGCCTGGCAAATGCGTTGTGACTATATTGCACCGAGGTTAGTTTTTGTTGTCTATCTAATAATCTATCTACTCCCACTTGTATTTGGCTTAGTTGCTGGTTGAGCTGATACGGCCTGATACTGATCCCGTTCACTGCTGCGCCGCAATCTGATTGTTGTCCATTTGGCTGGTGAGCTCGGAGATGCCCTCCTCCTCCTCGGAGATGAGATCCACCCAGTAGCGGAGCTTTTTGCTGCGCAGGTAGCTGGCCGAGTTGTCAAAGACCACCGTATCTGTGAAGGATTAGATGACTTTGTTTATATGGGATACACTACACTACACTAAGGGATAGCCGGGAGTGCTCACATGTGGTGTTGGGTCGCGTGGAGATGTATCCGACCTCGTCCATCTCGTTGGAGTAGACTGTTCCCAGGGGCACTTCGCTGCGCTTCTCGCCCGTCTTCTCGTCCAGGCTGTATATGCCGAACTTGATGTCGTAGTCGATTGTGCGGAACTCCCACGAGAGGATCTTCTGCTCCTCCTGGTTGACCTTAAAGTGCAGCTTGAGCTTGTCGCCTTTGGGAACCTGCGTGTCCACAAAGTCTTTGTCGCTCTGCTGGCTGCTCTGGTCAATGTACAGCTCCTCCGGCAGCTTGCCGCCCCAGATCATCAGCGCTTTGCACTGGGGATCTCCGTTCCTGTCCACCATCTCGCCGCCCCAGGCCTTGGGGAACGCTTTGCGGTCCACGTGGGAGAAGAGCTGCTGCTGCCAGCGATCCACGCCGGATTTATAGATGACGATTTTGCTGGTGGTGTTCTCGTCGAGGAACTTCTTCACAATGTTGAAGGCCACCGAGAAGAGCTTCGGCGCGTTGATGATGTAGCACATCTTAAGCAGCTCCGGAAAGTTGGCCTCGTACTGCTTCACCGAGGAGATGACACACTCGGCTGCCGGTCGCCAGGCGTACTGCTTCAGGTTCACATCCTGCATGTCGAAGAAAACGACCAGCTGGCGGGCCCGCCATCCGTGCTTTTGGCTCTGATCGTAGGCGACCTTCATAAAGCGCTCCAGCAGCAGCACCAGGTACTTCTGGAACTCGAAGCGCGTGACGCAGTGCATCATGCCCCACATGTCAAAGTTGGCAAAGGGGCAGACCAGCACTGGAAAAGGGAATAAATCTCTTACAGACTGAATTTGCCAAAAAGAGAGCGCGAAACCCACCTGGCGATCCCTCGTTGTCGTAGCCCATAAGCCCATAGGGCAGGTATTCCTGCAGAGCCCTAGGTGGATCCCACTTCTCAATGTTGTCCACATTCCACATGGCGCGGGTTTTCAAGCTCTGTAAAGATAGCGTCGGGAATTATTGGAGTTCGGAACTCGAACCCTCCACGGAATCTCACGACTTACAGCTCTCAGCATTTTCTCCGCCGCATCCATGTTCCATTTACGAGCTGTTTCGGAGGTATTACGATTACCATGTTATCTTATCTTTGACCTTTTACGTGGATAACTCACCTCGCAGCCAGCGCACCAGGAAGTAGTCGTCGTGCGTACCGACCAAAGCATCGTCCATCTGCTTGCGGAACTGTAAACAGATGTTTATACATATATAATAAAAATTTTAAATAAAAATATTTAATATCTATAACTATATCTATTAAAAACAAAATGCATCCTTGTTACACTTCGGGTAACAGGCAACAGTTGTTGCCTACAACAACATTTTCCAATTCAAGTTTCACGAAATTGTCGAACGAATTTTTCGATTGTTCTATTCGGTGTAACAGGCGAACAGCAAGCAGTAGAGCGACGATGCGCTGATTTGTGCGCTAACGTCATTGGAACAGTGGAACGTGTCCACGATCCACTTACGATCCACTTAGGATCCACTTAGGATCCACTTACGATCCACCTACGATCCACTTGCGATCCACTTACGATCCACTTTGCGAATGCCCTCTTACGATCCACTACCCGATGTTGCAATGACGTCATCACTTATATCAGCGCATCGTCGCCCTACTGCTTGCTGTTCGCTTGTTACCTTAAATCTGGAAAACGAAAACTATATTTGAGGTCTTCTGGAGAGCATATTATGGCCAATAATGAAATGATAGCGAAATGCCGTACATTTCCCGATTCGCCGTTAAAATTCCGATTATTTAGCAATAAAATATGTAATAAAATTGAAAATAAAATTTTGGCCAATTTTTCAAAATTTGATAAGGGGTTACATCATTAAAATTGTCAAAAATTGACAAAAAATTTATTTTTTATAATTCCGAATCTGAATATGCAGATTATTTAACCAACTAAAAACTACCACAGAAAAGCTTTCCGAATTGAAATTGAGGCTGTTTTGGCTGAGTTATGATTATTTTAAGCTGCGACTTGTCCAAAAAAATTGAGTATTAAATTGCCGACTAAAAAATTCGAATATTTGAGGTCTTCTGGAGAGCATATTATGGCCAATAATGAAATGATAGCCAAATGTCGTATATATTCCGATTCGCCGTTAAAATTCCGATTATTTAGCAATAAAATATGTAATAAAATTGAAAATAAAATTTTGGCCAATTTTTCAAAATTTGATAAGGGGTTACATCATTAAAATTGTCAAAAATTGACAAAAAATTTATTTTTTATAATTCCGAATCTGAATATGCAGATTATTTAACCAACTAAAAACTACCACAGAAA